>JACGAQ010001150.1:0-69336 GCA_014119065.1 Orius insidiosus | reverse complement strand
AATCGATCATTTTCATTTTAATCCACGAACTTTCATCTGATTTTTCCGCGGAGCGGTTGGCCGAACCTGTGCGCGTCGTAGAAAAAAAGGAGGGAACTCGAATATAAATGGAGTAGTCTCTGTTTCGTCCACCAGGTTATCATTTCTGTCATGAGCGGCAAATAGTGGTCGATGAGGAAACCCATGTGGCCGGAATCGGAATTCAAAAAGTCTTTAAATGCTAAAAATAAAATTAATTATGTGGGCTGAATCAGTGCTGCCAACTTAAGAAAAAATAAAAATTATAAACCTTTCGGAACTTCTTCAGCGAGCAATTTTTTTCCCATCGTTTTTGCTGAAAACGAAAACTTTTTGCTCGCAAATATTAAAACTTTGTACCCAGGGATGCAAAATTTATAAACTTCTCTGGTCGCTTTGTACTTTTCCTGCGAAAAAAAAAAAAAGAAATAATAAACCGTTGGTAATAAAAAATTGATACTTCTTCGATTCGTCGTTTCGCTTCCGACGCATCCGGCGCCCAAGTTCTGCGCCCGATTTTAACGTCCATCACACAAGGTTTAATCGATCGGTCAGTCATGTCTGCCAACTCAAAAATCTGATATCTGAAAAAAAAAACGAAATTTTTAATACAGATAACAAGCTTCTAAAGGCCGAATAAATTGACAAATCAGTTCTGCCAACCAATCTATTCATAGTCAAATGAAGCGGGCTTGCAGATAACGAATCAGTACTGCCAGCCGCTCTCTTGTTAATGGAGAAAAAAAGCAAATTTGCTGAATATAAAATAAATTAATGAATCAGTACTGCCAACCTCTCTGTTCCTAGTCAAATGAAGCGGTCTTACAGATTACGAATCAGTACTGCCAACCGCTCTCTTGTTATTGGAGAAAAAAGCGGATTTGGAATAAACAATAAGATTGATGAATCAGTAGTGCCAACCTCTCAATTAAACCTTTAGGAACTTCTTTGGCGAGCAATTTTTTCCCATCATTTTTGCTGAAAACGAAAATTTTTTTGCTCGTAAATATTAACACTTTGTACCCAGCTGGATGGAGTTTATCAAGTTGGCAACATTGTATTTCCCACTAATCAAGTTATAAATAATCTGGTAACACTGCTTTCAAGTTCTATGAAGAACCGATTTTTATAATATTGAAAAGAAAAATATTGGCAACACTGTTTTGAGCCTCTTGATAACACAACAAGTTGGCAACATTTTCCCCCCCAATGAAATTATACATCATCAGGCAACACTGCCTTATAGTAAACAATTACTAACACAGTAGTACCAACTACTGACTCCTACAACCCAACTAAGATTGACGAATCAGTACTGCCAACCTCTCTGTTGCCAGTTAAATGGAGCGAACTTGCAGAACGAATTGCGAATCAGTAGTGCCAACCGCTGTCTTGTTATTGGAGAAAAAAAACAGATATGTCGAATAAACAATAAACTTTCCGTATCAGTACTGCCAACTGTTGCTAGTAAAATACTCTACTACTAACATTGCCTTATAGTAAACATTACTAACACAGTAGTACCAACAACTGACTCCTACGACCCAAATTAAGATTTACGAATCAGTACTGCCAACCTCTCTGTCCTTAGTAAATGAAGGGGACTTCCAGAAAAAATTACGAATCAATACTGCCAACTGCTCTCTTTATTGGAGGGAAAAAACTGAATATGCGAATAAACAATAAATTGACGAATGCCAACAATAGATTTGGCAAGCTTCTAAAGCGGTGTCATAAGGAGTTTATTAAGTTGGCAACAGTGTATCCCCCCCCCACAATAAAGTTAGAAATAATTTGGTTTTAAATCAAACAATCTGGCAACACTGCTTTCAAATTCTTTTGAAGATTTCTCTTTTATTGAAAAGAAAAATATTGGCAACAATGTTTTAAGCCTCTTGATAACACCAACAGGTTGGCAACATTTTATTTTCCCTCAATGAAATTATAAATCAGACAACACTACCTTATACACAATTACTAACACAGTAGTACCAACTTTCCTACGACCTAAATTCATTTTAACTGTTCAAACTGTCATTTCTGATGAAACAGTACTGCCAACATAAAATTACCATTTCCGTTGATGCAGAGATTGCAGGTCCCTCGAAATTGTGGCGTGAATTTCTTCAATTCTCCGAGAATTCCTGAAGAATCGAGATTTTTGTAAAATTCAACTTCGCAAGTGCTTTGTGGCTCTTTCAGCAGCGGCTTCAATATGGAGCCATCAGAACTTTTAAGTACTCCTTGAAAGTGAAAAAAAAATTAAAAAATTTGAAAAAAAAAATTTTTTTGAAATATTTTTTTTTTTGACGTACCGATTGGGTTGGCATTATGGCCGGCGACTTGATTTTCGTAAACAATCAGTCCTTTCGGCAAGGAGTTGGCAACACTGTTATCCATAATCCATTAAAATTTTGTGCGAAAAAAACAACAAAACTGAAGTTGTAGACTTATCGTAATCACTCAGTTATCTAACAGGTTTCCAGTCCCCACCCTTCAGCCTCCATGTCGCCTCTACCCAGTTATGACGTCACTGAAAGTTCAAAAGTTCGAAAATACTTAAAAAAACATAAAACTAAATTTACATTTCAAAAAAATTCATATAACATATTAGCTTTGTTTGAAACTCCTGGAGCATGCGCAGAAGGACTTAAAAGTCAAATCTGCCGTGAAAATCCTTCTGCGCATGCTCCAGGAGTTTCATAATTCGGTTGGAACAAAGCTAGTATGAAGATTTTCCCGGTTTTTCTTTTCTAAAATTAGAAAAACGGAGTAGCCATGAAGAAGAAACAAAGTAGGGGTTGGCACCACTGTTGACAGGTCTATTGAAATTCTAAACTGAAAATCGGTAATGCCAACTTATCAGTGGCCAAAAAGTTATACGAAAAAAAAATGGATTTGAAAAAAAATTGACGAATCAGTACTGCCAACCGCTGTTACTACTAGGGCACAAATAAGTGGATTTGCAGAATAAAATTGACAAATCAGCACTGCCAACCTCTCTGTTGCTAGTGCAATGAAGCGGACTTGCAGATTACGAATCAGTACTGCCAACCGCTCTCTTGTTGTTGAAGAAAAAAGCGGATTTGCCGAATAAACAATAAGATTGACGAATCATGCCAACCTCTCATTTGCTAGTGAAATGAAGGCGCGAACTGTTCTTATGACGTAAGCGCTGATCCGAATAAACAGTGAAAAAAAGATCACTTGAATTAGTGTTTTAACTGCTATTTTTAAAACCACTACTTTTCGAATTATCGTCAAGCAACGGCTTCCCTGGCAAGGCGCGAACCGTTCTTATGACGTAAGCGCTGATCCCTTATGAAGCAAGTGCTGATCCGAATAAACAGTTAAAAAAATCACTTGAATCAGTGCTTTAACTGCTATTTTTAAAACCACTATTTTTCGAATTATCGTCAATCAACGGCTTCCGTGTCGCTGGAAAGGCGCGAACTGTTCTTATGACGTAAGCGCTGATCCGAATAAACAGTTAAAAAAAGATCACTTGTATCAGTTTTCATATTTTTTTCCCGGACGCAGCGATATTTTGGGACAGTCTAACCTGTGGTCTAACCTGTTTCTCTTCTGTTGTATAACCTAATTTAACCTCCTTGTTATTGTAATCTTTGAAAACGTGAAGTTTTTTTAGTTTTTCTTCTCGTGTTATGAAATGCCAAGTGCCTGTGAAATCGTTGAAGATATCGAAGATCTTCTGGCTTCTCAGGAGATAAATGTAGGGAGGGAGGGGAGTAGGGAGGGGGACGTATAGGGCGAAGAAGAAGAAGAAGAAAATCGTAATAGAAGAAAAGGAAGAAGAAAAGAAGAAAGAAAAGCGCCCGAAAGTGTCATTCCTGGGATCCAGAGCGTTTTTATGAAAACCTGGGGTTGTACACACAATAGTTCGGATAGCGAGTATATGGCTGGTCTCCTTTCAGCTTATGGATATCGCCTTACAGGTAATTATACCTCAAACAACGAAAAGTTCTTGATTTTGGATCTGATGTTCAGTCTCCAAAGCCTGAAAGAACCCAAAGTTCTCAATTGAACCTACTGTTCAGTCTCGATGGCCTGAAAAGTACCCAAAGTTCTCCATTTTGATCCTAATGTTTAGTCTCCCAGGTCTCAAAGTTCTCGATTTTGAATCAAATGTTCAGTCTCCCAGGCCTGAAACATCCAAAATTTCTCGATTTTGAACCTGTTTTTAGTTTCAACTGCCTGAAAGTTCTCAATTGAACCTACTGTTCAGTCTCGATGGCCTGAAAAAGTACCCAAAGTTCTCAATTTAGAACCTAATCTTCAGTCTCCAACGGCTGAAACATCAAAAAGTTCTCGATTTTGAACCTACTGTTCAGTTTCCACGGCCTGAAACTACCAAATTCTTGATTTTGGATCTAATCTTCAGCCTCCCAGGCCTGAACTCATCCAAAGTTCTCGATTTTGAACCTAATGTTCAGTCTCCCAGGAATAAAACATCCCAAAGTTCTCATTTTTGATCTAATTTCGTGGTTTTGGTGGTTTTTGACAGATTATTCTGCTAAAATATATATTTTTTTTTTTTTTTTTAGATGACAAGCATGATGCGGACGTTTGGGATTTGAACAGCTGCACAGTCAAGAATCCAGCGGAAGACCATTTTCGGTAAATGCCTAATGACCTTGGTGGGTTTGTGGTCAACTTTTTAATTTTTTTTTTTATAGTAATGGAATCCAGGCTGGCCAAAAATTAAGAAATGCGTAGTTGTCGCTGGGTGTGTATCGCAGGGTGCGCCGAAATCTGAATTTTTGAAGGGGCTCAGCATAATAGGAGTGCAGCAGATCGACCGGGTCGTTGAAGTCGTCGAAGAATCGCTGAAAGGTAATTTCGTTGAAGATTTTAGAAGTTCGAAGGTTAAATTAGGTCTGTAAGTAGTTTTTTTTAGGGTACTTTGGGTACTTTCAGGTCTCGGAGACTGAACATTAGTTAAAAAATCAAGTACTTTTGGTGGTTTCAGGCCTTGAAGACTGAAAATAAGTTCCTAAATTGAGAACTTTTGGTTGTTTCAGGCTTGGGAGATTGAACATTAGTTCCAAAATCGAGAACTTTTGTGGTTTCAGGCCTTGAAGACCGAAAATAAGTTCCTAAATTGAGAACTTTCGTTGTTTCAGGCATGGGAGACTGAAATTAGATCCAAAATCGAGAAGTTTTGTGGTTTCAGGCCTTGAAGGCTGAAAATAAGTTCCTAAATTGAGAACTTTTCGTTGTTTCAGGCTTGAGAGACTGAACATTAGTTCCAAAATCGAGAACTTTTGTGGTTTCAGGCCTTGAAGACCGAAAATAAGTTCCTAAATTGAGAACTTTTCGTTGTTTCAGGCCTTGAAGACCGAAAATTCCTAAATTGAGAACTTTTCGTTGTTTCAGGCTTAGACTGAACATTAGATCCAAAATCTAGAACTTTTGGTAGTTTTAGGCCTGGGAGAATGAAGATAAAATCCAAAATTGAGAACTTTTTGTGGTTTCAGGCCTTGAAGACCGAAAATAAGTTCCTAAATTGAGAACTTTTCGTTGTTTCAGGCATGGGGACTGAACATTAGATCCAAAATCTAGAACTTTTGGTAGTTTTAGGCCTGGGAGAATGAAGATAAAATCCAAAATTGAGAACTTTTGTGGTTTCAGGCCTTGAAGACCGAAATAAGTTCCTAAATTGAGAACTTTTCGTTGTTTCAGGCATGGGGACTGAACATTAGATCCAAAATTTAATTTAATTTTGAGCACACTGCCAAAAAAAATTGTATTTTTTCCCACCATTTTTCAAAACTGAAATTTCATTTTTTTTTTCTAGGAAATTCCGTGAAGCTGTTGGGACAGAAGAAATCTTCAGGTAAAAAACTCGGAGGGGCACCCCTGTCGCTCCCGAAAGTGCGGAGGAACCCACTCGTCGAAATAATCGCCATAAATACTGGGTGTTTAAACCAATGTACTTATTGTAAGACGAAGCATGCGAGGGGCGATTTGGGGAGTTACCCGTAGAAGAAATCGTTGAAAGGGCGAAAGAAGCTTTCGCCGAAGGAGTCGTCGAAATTTGGTTGACCTCCGAAGACACCGGCGCTTACGGTAGAGATATCGGAACTTCACTTCCTCAACTTCTCGACTCTTTAGTTCCCGTCATACCTGATGGATGTATGCTCAGAATCGGCATGACGAACCCTCCTTACATTTTAGAGCACCTTGAGGTTTATTATTTTTATTATTATATTTTTAATTCAATTTTTGTAGGCGATGGCGAAAATTTTAAACCACAAAAGAGTATACAGTTTTCTGCATGTTCCTGTACAGTCGGGAAGTGACGCCGTACTCTCAGATATGAAAAGGGAATATGTATTGTCGAGAAGATTTTGAAAAAGTCGTCGATTTTTTGACTGAAAGGTAAATTTTTTTTGGAAGATTTGAGGCTGAAGATTAGACCCGAAAATTTTTTTTTAACTTCCGAGAAGTTGTGATACCCTCGACATCGGGTTTTTGGGGTCTTCCAAAACCCGGAGGGTCAAATCGAATATTGATCTTTACCGATCTCAACTTTGTCTATGGTGCCGTCCGGCCGTCCGTCAGGAACAGTTTAACACCACAGTTTTCAATCGATTTTCACCAGAATCTTCCCTCCTTTATACTTCCCCCTCCGTTATATTTCCCTTCCCTTATACTTACTCTCTTTATATTTCCCCCTCCGTTATACTTTCCCTCCTTTATGCATACCCCTCCTTTATACTTCCCCTCCTTTATACTTCCCCCTCCTTTACTTCTCCCTTTTTATACTTCCCCTCCTTTATACTTCCCCTTCTGTTATACTCGTACTTTTCCTCCTATTTACTTCCCCCTCCATTATCCTTCGCCTCCTTTATACTTCCTCTCTCTTATATTTCCCCCTCCGTTATTCTTCCCCTCCTTTATACATCCCCCTCCTTTATTTTTGATTTTCACCAGAATCTTCCCCTCATTTATACTTCCCCCTCCGTTATATTTCCCTTCCCTTATACTTACTCTCTTTATATTTCCCCCTCCGTTATACTTCCCCCGTTATACTTTCCCTCTGAAGCGGAAATATAATATTTCGGATGAAATAATATTTCGTATGAAATAATTCGTATGAATTCTTTTATTTAACTGAACTGAATCTAATATATAAATCATATGGTAGCGGACCGAGCCGCTACAACTACCTCCCTCCTAAATTTAAGGACATAACTCGACCGTCTTTAGGAAATGCTCCGGTAAAACATAATGTTATGCATCACATAGAAACTACTGGACCACCTTGTACGGCACGTTTTAGACGCCTTGATCCAACTAAGTATGCGGTTGCAAAGAAGGAGTTTGATCAAATGATACGTCAAGGTATATGTCGTCCTTCAAAGAGTTCATGGTCGAGTCCATTGCATATGGTACCGAAGAAGACAGGTGATTGGAGACCATGTGGGGATTATCGTGCGTTAAATAAGAAGACGAAACCGGACCGGTATCCTTTGCCGCATATCTTCGATTTAACTCAAAATCTCAATGGGAAAACGATATTTTCTAAAATTGACCTGTTGAAGGCGTATCATCAGATTCCAATGGCACCCGACGATATTGAAAAAACTGCTATTATCACGCCGTTCGGATTATTCGAATTTCCTCAGATGACATTCGGTTTGTGTAATGCTGCACAGACATTTCAACGTTTTGTCAATGAAGTCATCAGAGGTTTGAATAATGTTAGTGCTTATATCGATGACTGTTTGGTTGCGAGTTCCTCTGTAGAAGAGCATCTTCAAGACCTTGAGGCTCTTTTTAGGCGTTTTCAAGAATATGGCGTAGTTATAAATGTGGCGAAATGTCACTTCGGAGCGTCAGAGGTGGAATTTTTGGGGCATGTTATTTCGGTTAATGGTATACAGCCGCTTCCATCTAAAGTCGAGACTATTGACAACTTTTCTCCTCCAAAGACGGTACATGGATTACATCGTTTTCTTGGTATGTTCAATTTTTATCGTCGTTTTGTTCCAAATGCAGCTCAACGCTCATCGCTTTTGTCTGCCTTTCTTCAAGGTCATACAGGAAAACAGGATTCTGATATCGCTTGGACTCCTGACTCTCTTGCTGCTTTTGCGTCGTGTAAGGAGGGTATACGAAATGCAGTTCTTTTAGCGTATCCAAACGCTAATGCAACATGGTCGTTGGTAGTTGATGCATCAGATAATGCATTGGGTGGTTCTGTTCAACAGCTGGTATCGGGTTGTTGGCAGCCTCTCGGATTTTTCTCGAGAAAGTTGAGCGCCGGTGAAAAAAAATATTCCGCCTATGACAGGGAGCTACTAGCTGTCTATGCTAGTGTCCGATACTTTCGTCACTTGCTTGAAGGTCGTCAGTTCATATATACTGATCATAAACCGCTTAAAAAAAACGTAGGAGGGAAGTAGTTGTAGCGGCTCGGTCCGCTACCATATGATTTATATCAGAGTTCAGTTTAAATAAATAATTCATACGAATTAACAAATATTATTTCATACGAAATATTATATTTCCTCTTCACCTCCTTTATGCATACCCCTCCTTTATACTTCCCCTCCTTTATACTTCCCCCTCCATTATACTTCTCCCTTTTTTATACTTCCCCTCCTTTATACTTCCCTTCCTTTGTACTTCCCCTTCTGTTATACTCGTACTTTTCCTCCTATTTACTTCCCCCTCCGTTATCCTTCGCCTCCTTTATACTTCCTCTCTCTTATATTTCCCCCTCCGTTATTCTTCCCCCTCCTTTATACTTCCCCCTCCATTATTCTTCCCCCTCTTTTATACTTCCCACTTTTTTGTACTTTCCCTCCGTTATATTTCCCCTCCCTTATACTTACTCTCTTTATATTTCCCCCTCCGTTATACTTCCCCCGTTATACTTTCCCTCCTTTATGCATACCCCTCCTTTATACTTCCCCTCCTTTATACTTCCCCCTCCATTATACTTCTCCCTTTTTTATACTTCCCCTCCTTTATACTTCCCTTCCTTTGTACTTCCCCTTCTGTTATACTCGTACTTTTCCTCCTATTTACTTCCCCCTCCGTTATCCTTCGCCTCCTTTATACTTCCTCTCTCTTATATTTCCCCCTCCGTTATTCTTCCCCCTCTTTTATACTTCCCACTTTTTTGTACTTTCCCTCCGTTATATTTCCCCTCCCTTATACTTACTCTCTTTATATTTCCCCCTCCGTTATACTTCCCCTGTTATACGTTCCCTCCTTTATGCATACCCCTCCTTTATACTTCCCCCTCCTTTATACTTCTCCCTTTTTTATACTTCCCTTCCTTTGTACTTCCCCTCCTGATATACTCGTACTTTTCCTCCTATTTACTCCCCCCTCCGTTATACTTCGCCTCCTTTATACCTTCCTCTCTCTTATATTTCCCCCTCGTCATACTTCCTCCTCCATTATACTTCCCCTCCCTTATACCCTTATATAATAATGTAACTCCCTTATGTTATCAATACTGACTAAGACAAGCAAAATTTTTTGCAATCTTTGCCTGTTTTACTCAGTGGTGCCAACTTTAAAAGAGTTTTCTAGATCAAGAAAATACTGTTTACTGAGCCCGTGATAGTCAGTGGTGCCGACATAATCATTAAAGAGCTCAAATTTCCCCAACTCTGCGCAGAAAATCGTATTATTAATATTTTAAAAAATATTTTACCGTTTAACAACTATTATTTTTACAGTACTGACTACGACAAACGACATTTTTTCTATCTTTGCCTGTTTTACTCAGTGGTGCCAACTTTAAAAGTGCCTTCTAGATCAAGAGAAGTTTACTGAGCCCGTGTCATAGTCAGTAGTGCCAACATAACCATAAAGAGCTCAAAGTGCCCCAATTCTCGAAGAAAACCGTATATTTAATATTTTAAAAAATATTTTACTGTTTTACAACTATTTATTATTTTTTACATGATTGCCCTTATGTTGGCAATACTACGACAAGCAACATTTTAGCTATCTTTGCTTGTTTTACTCAGTGGTGCCAACTTTAAAAGAGCCTTCTAGATCAAGAGAATACGGTTGTCATAGTCAGTGGTGCCAACATAATCGTAAAAGAGCTCAAATTCCCCCAATTCTGCGCAGGAAACCGTATATTTAACATTTTTAAAAATATTTTACCATTCTACATCCATTATTTTTTAAATGATAATGTAACGCCCTTATGTTGGCAATACCGACTAAGACAAGCAACATTTTTTTGCAATCTTTGTCTGTTTTACTCACAGGTGCCAAAATAATCATGAAAGAGCTCAAATTTCCCCAATTCTGCGCAGAAAACCGTATTATTAATATTTAAAAAAAATATTTTACCGTTTTACAACTATTATTTTTTACATAATAATGTAACGCCTGTATGTTGGCAATACTGACTAAGATAAACAACATTTTTTGCAATCTGCCCATTTTACTCAGTGGTGCCAACTTTAAAATAGCCTTCTAGATCAAGAGAATACTTCCCCCTCCCTTATATTTCCCCGTACGTCATACTTCCTGCTCCGTTTTACTTCCTCCTCCGTTATACTTCAGCTCCCTTATACTTCCCCCTCCGTTATACTTCCCCTTCCGTTTTACTCCCTCCTTCGTTATACTTCCCCTCCCTTATACTTCCCTCTCCTACATTTTTACTTCTCTTTATGGAAGTTTTCGTTGGAATCTCTTCAAACGAGTACTTTTTTTTTTTCCAGAGTGCCCGGGATGACGATTGCTACGGATATAATCTGCGGCTTCCCCACAGAAACCGCGGAAAATTTCAAAGAGACGATTTCGCTTTGCCGAAAATATAAATTCCCTTCTTTGTTCATCAACCAGTTTTTCCCTCGGCCGGGGACGCCCGCGGCGAATATGACCAAAATTCCGACGCAAGAGGTACATTTTTTTATTTTTCTCAATACATAAAATAAATGCTTTTAATTTTAGGTTAAACGAAGGACTAAAGAATTGACGGAATTATTTCATTCATACGAACCGTACGGTCATTTGGTTGGCGAAGAATTCGATGTTCTCGTCACTGAGGAGGCCCACGACCAGAAACATTACGTCGGCCATAATAAATCTTACCAGCAGGTTACTCTTTTTGATTTCTCTATAATGAAAGTTATTGAATTACCCTCAATTATGTTTAAAAGTGGTCACTTGACCAAGAAATCGGTTTAAAGGCGGATTTTTGACCGAGAAACCAATTTAGAGATGATCTGTTGACCAAAAAACTGGTTTAAATGTGGCCTTTTGACCGAGAAATCGGTTTAAAGGCGGACTTTTGACCGAGAAACCAATTCAAAGGTGCTCTTTTGACCAAAAAAACAGGTAAAATGTGGTCTTTTGACCGAGAAATTGGAATAAAGGTGGTCTTTTGACCAAGAAACCGGTTTTGGGGGGGGGTATACCGACAAATTGGTTTAAAAGTGGTCTCTTGACCGAGAAATCGGTTTAAAGGCGGACTTTTGATTGAGAAACCAATTTAACGGTGATCTGTTGACCAAAAAAACTGGTAAAATGTGGTCTTTTGACCGAGAAGTCAGTTTAAAGGCGGACTTTTGACCGAGAAATTGGTTTAAAGGTGGTCTTTTGACCGAGAAACCGGATGGTGGGGGGGGCATACTGAGAAACTGGTTTAAAGATGATCTGTTGACCGAGAAACTGGTTTAAAGGTGGCCTTTTGATTGAGAAATTGGTTTAAAGGTGGACTTTTGACCAAGAAACCAATTCAAAGGTGCTCTTTTGACCATAAACAGGTAAATGTGGTCTTTTGACCGAGAAACTGGTTTAAAGATGGTCTTTTGACCGAGAAACCGGATTGTGGGGGGTATACCGACAAATTGGTTTAAAAGTCTCTTGACCAAGAAATCGGTTTAAAGGCGGACTTTTGATTGAGAAACCAATTTAACGGTGATCTGTTGACCAAAAAAAAACTGGTAAAATGTGGTCTTTTGACCGAGAAGTCGGTTTATAGGCGGACTTTTGACCGAGAATTTGGTTTAACAGTGGTCTTTTTAGGGGGGAGGGGAACGATCAACCAAGAAACTGGTCTAAAGGGGTATGCTGATCCAGCAACTGGTTTAAAGATGGTATCTTGACCGTGAAAAAAGTGGTCTTTTGGCCAAAAAACCGGGGGGGGGGGATGCTGACCGAGAAACTGGTTTAAAAGTGGTTGCTTGACTGAGCAATTGGTTTAAAACCGAAAAACTGGTTTAAAGGTGGCCTTTCGACCGAGAAACCAATTCAAAGGTGGTCTTTTGACCAAAAAACTGGTTTAAAGGTGGTCTCTCGACCGACAAATTGGTTTAAAAGTTATCTTTTGACCAAAAAACTGGTTTGGGGCTTTTATGCTGACCGAGAAACTGGTTAAAAGGTAGTCCCTTGACCGTGAAATTGGTTTAAAAGTGCTCTTGGGGGGAGGGGACGATTACACCAAGAAACTCGTCCAAAACTGGTCTTTTGACCAAATAACCGGTTGGGGGGGATGCTGACCGAGAAACTGGTTTAAAGTTACTCCCTTAAGTGGTCTTGGGTTGATAACCAACAAACTCGTCTAAAACTGATCTTTTGACCAAAAAAACGGTTGTGGGGGGGGGGGTGATGACCCAGAAGTTGGTTTAAAGGTGGTCTCATGACCGAGAAAGTGGTTTAAAGATGGTCTCTTGACCCAGAAATTGGTTTAAAAGTGATCTTTTGACCAAAAAACCGGTTTGCTGACGGAGAAACTGGTTAAAAGGTAGTCCCTTGACCGTGAAATTGGTTTAAAAGTGCTCTTGGGAGGAGGGGGCGATTACACCAAGAAACTCGACCAAAACTGGTCTTTTGACCAAAAAACCGGTTGGGGGGATGTTGACCGAGAAACTGGTTTAAAGTTACTCCCTTAAGTGGTCTTGGGTTGATAACCAACAAACTCGTCTAAAACTGATCTTTTGACCAAAAAAACGGTTGCGGGGGGGGGGGTGACCCAGAAGTTGGTTTAAAGGTGGTCTCATGACCGAGAAATTGGTTTAATGGTAGTCCCTTGACCGAGAAATTGGTTTAAATGTGGTCTTTTCACGGAGGAGGGGTGGGGGTGGTTGAAGTAACCAAGAAACTGATTTATTAGTGGTCTTTTGACCGAATAAACCGATTTAATAAGGGGGGGGGGGTCTTTTGACCAAGAAACTGGTTTAACGGTGGTCTGTTGTCCAAAAAACTGGTTGGGGCTCTTTTAACCGAGAAACTGTTTTAAAGGCGGTCTTTTGACCAGATTGGGGGGGGGGGTCTTTTGACCGAGAAATTGGTCTAAAGGTAGTCTTTTGACCAAGAAATTGGTCTAAAGGTAGTCTTTTGACCAAGAAATCGTTTTACAGGTGGTCTATTGACCAAAAAACAGGTAAAAAGTGGGAGGGGGTCTTTTGACCAAGAAATTGGTTTAAACGGTGTCCTTCGACCGAAAAATCGGTTTAAAACTCTGTTTTCTCCACAGATTCTCGTTCCGAAAGATGAATCGCTCCTCGGAAAGCAAGTTCGAGTGACCATCAAATCAGCGACGAAATACAGCATGAGCGGCGAAGTCTTAAAAGTTCGTAGCGTCCAACTAAATACGAAAAAACAAAATTTCTATCCTCTTTATTTCGTCTTTGTCGTTTTAATCGCCAGATTTATATGGATATTCTTGTAAAATAAACATTTATTTTAATTAAACTTTTGAATTTTTTTTCTTCCTCGTTTTTTAAAAGTATGTACTGACATTTCAGTGTTGCCAGTTTCTTTTTAATATAATAGAAATCAGTTCTTCATAAGAATTTGAAAGCAGTGTTGCCAGATTCTTAACTTGATTGGGGGAAAATCCTGTGTTGTAAAATAGAAATCATCAAAAGAATTTGAAAGCAGTGTTGCCATATTGTTTATAACTTGATCGGGGTTACAATATTGCCAACTTGATAAACTCCGTCATATCCACCTTTAGTTTCAGTTCTGTCAAAAAACTGAAAAAAGTCCGCTTCATTTCACTATCAACAGAGAGGTTGGCTGTACTGATCCGCAAGTCCGTTTCCAGCGACACGGAAGCCGTTGATTGACGATAATTCGAAAAATAGTGGTTTTAAAAATAGCAGTTAAAGCACTGATTCAAGTGATCTTTTATTTACTGTTTATTCGGATCAGCGCTTACGTCATAAGAACAGTTCGCGCCTTTCCAGCGACACGGAAGCCGTTGATTGACGATAATTCGAAAAATAGTGGTTTTAAAAATAGCAGTTAAAGCACTGATTCAAGTGATCTTTTTTTTAAATGTTTATTCGGATCAGCGCTTACGTCATAAGAACAGTTCGCGCCTTTCCAGCGACACGGAAGCCGTTGTTTGACGATAATTCGAAAAATAGTGGTTTTAAAAATAGCAGTTAAAGCACTGATTCAAGTGATCTTTTTTTAACTGTTTATTCGGATCAGCGCTTACGTCATAAGAACAGTTCGCGCCTTTCCAGCGACACGGAAGCCGTTGATTGACGACAATTCGAAAAATAGTGGTTTTAAAGCAGTTAAAGCACTAATTCAAGTGATCTTTTTTAAATGTTTATTCGGATCAGCGCTTACGTCGTAAGAACAGTTCGCACCTTTCCAGCGACACGGAAGCCGTTGATTGACGATAATTCGAAAAATAGTGGTTTTAAAAATAGCAGTTAAAGCACTGATTCAAGTGATCTTTTTTTAACTGTTTATTCGGATCAGCGCTTACGTCATAAGAACAGTTCGCGACTTGCCAGGGTAATTTATTTGCCAATTTGCCATGAGCATAAAGCTCTTTACAGCAAGTAATCTTTTTTTAACTGTTTATTCGGATCAGCGCTTACGTCATAAGCGCCTTTCCAGCGACATGGAAGCGGAAGCCGTTGACGATAACTCGAAAAATAGTGGTTTTAAAAATAACAGTTAATGCACTGATACACTGATCTTTTTAACTGTTTATTCGGATCATCTGTTCTGAGCGCTTACATCTTAAAGAATCAGCGGGTACGTCATAAGAACAGTTCGCGCCTTGCCAGCTTGGAGACCGTTGAACGTCTCTTCTCTCTGGTTAGTTTATTCCTCTTTTTTTTTTGTTTTATTCATATTATTATTATAATTATTAGAATAACGGTAAGAATAATTATTATTTTTATAAAAAGAAAATCATAATTTTAAGGCAAAAAATGACCTTTTTTGAGAGGTCATCGGAGCTTTCAAAATACATAACTTCCTGGAAGAGAAAAGATATTGTATTACCCAAAATTATGGTTTTATTTTAATTTTTTTTAAAAGATATTTTAAGAAGACGCAATTTGATCAAAGATGGCGACATGGCTTCTTTCAAGGAGTCGTGTTTCCTGGCTTTCTATTGGCTGTATGACGTCACAGCCCCCTCCCCCTCTCTTTTAAAGTAGTTCCTCTTTATTTTCAAACGAAAATATCTCTTTTTTGGCATTTTAAAAGAAAAAAATTATATAAAAAGTTAAAAATGAAAACAACAAACATGGCGGAAGACGGGGGTTTCTGGGATTGTGACGTCACGGGGTGACCGTAAACACCCCGTTCAACGGACTTCGCCCTCCCTTTCTCAGAAAAATTTTCTGTTTCTCATTTTGAGCGCTTCGCGGAAGCGGGTATAAACACATCAGTTCTTTATCATTTTATAAATAAAATCTGGTAAGTTTTTCCTTCTTTTTTTACTAATTTAGGCATTTTTTTAACCTAAATTTTAGCTTTTATTATATTTTAGGTTAACATTTAGAGGTTTTTCTTAAATCCTGAAGGCTATTTTGCCCTATAATACCCTTAAATTTTTTAAAAATTGTTAACTTTTTGTTTTCCTGCTAACCAGGAAACCCAGGCGTCTTTTTGTCTCTGGCCAGGGTCAATTTAAAATTTTTGGGGGGGGGGGCAGAATTTTTAAATTTTAGAAGAAAATTTCGTGTGTTACTCTGTATAAAAGGAGCTATTATGTCTTAAAATCGTCCCAAAGTTTCTTGAACTTTTGACAAAGACGCCTTTTTCATCTAATATGGCGTCTTGAAGGCGTCGTGCTTCTGGCGTTCTGGCTTTTCATTGGCTGAACTTTTTATATGACGTCATCAAACCCAGTTTTGTATATACCACGCTTGGGCCTCTCAAAAAAACCGTTTTTACCCGTTTTTCTTTCTCTCCACAGGTTGAACAAAATGGCGAACTCAGTTTTTGAATTAAATTTGATCATCGATGAAATATTGGCGATTTTCCGAAGCAGGATATTTCAATGCAGTAAGTTTTTTTTATTAGCGCTAAAAAACAGGGCCGACACCAAAAACTGTTTTTTCCCGCGTTTTTTGACGATATCTTGTTAAATACTGTGCCCATCAAAAAAATGACTTAGTTAAAAATTATTCCCCATTAAATTCTGCACAAAAATGAATTAGCATATTTTTCCGTTAAAACTACATAATACTTTTCGAGATATCGTCTAAAAACGCGGGAAAAACAATTTTTTCAAAATATCTTGTGAGATATGGAACCCTACATATCTGAGCATTCGAAAGCGATTGGCACCACTGTCAGGGTTGTTAAAAAATTATTTTAACGCCAGATCGATTTTTAAATAATTTTTTTAGTGAATGATGAGTCGAGGAGAAGCTTGATTCAATCTTTTATAAATAATGCTGAATACATCGTGTGGAACGACAGAAATCTTTGCTGGAGATTCTACGCAGAGCAGAACAACGGCCAACTCATTTTCCGCCCTTCATTCACTTGGACTGGCGACGAGCCCGAAAGGGGCTCCGAGGTAACATCATATCTATTGCAGCAAGCTGATCAAAAATTTTAGGTTTTCGTGAGCAATCTCGATGGCGATATATGTGCCCCTGAGCTTATCGCCATCTTCCAGCTTGTCGGGCGTATATATTCGCTGAGGATGATGATGGAGTTTTCTGGGAACCTCCGCGGTTTCTGCTACATTCGATTCGATAGTGCGGAAACAGCGAATTACGCTGTGGATGTTCTCGACGGTTTTGAATATCGCCAAGGTCGTCATATGATCGTCCGCATTTCCATCGATAACTGCCGCCTTTTTATCGGTAAATTATCATTGTTTTACCCTGGAGGGTTTTTCTGGAAGAGGGATCTTCCAGGCCCCGTAGGGTCGTGGTTCAAACTTTCTTTTCGCAGGGAACATTCCAAAATCGCTGACTCCCGACGACATCGAAAAGACTCTTCGTAGTTGCACAGAAAACATCGAAAGCGTAATTACATATTTGGCAAATGACGATCGACATTTTAACCGTGGCTTCTGCTTCGTCAATTACATCAACCACACGGCGGCAACTGTCGCAAAAAGAAGCCTTATTGCATCCGGCATCCCAGAATGGAGCCCCAACATCATTTCCGTCGACTGGGCCACCCCGGAAAGACAAATAGATAGATCTCTATTAAAAAAAGTATTATAACCTTACATTTCTAACCTCATTTAACCTTCTTTTAATCATAGATCAAGGTCGTTTTTATACGTAATTTATACATGAGGACATCTGATTTGACACTCCGGACATACATCGAGCAGTATGTTCAACGGACGTTTATTGTGAAGGTTAAAAAAATCAATAGTATCGCCTTCGTTCATTTTACAACTCGTCGACATGCAGAATTCGTCGTCGAAAACCTTAACGGTACGTTATTTTCTCCTTCCCAGTTTTTCGCTGTCTTCTCCTTGTTTTTGTGCCATAAAAGCGGTTTTCTCCATTTTTATGGGTTCCTTAATTTTTCCAGGCCACACTATTGATGGAGCTAAAATCGAGGTGACTTTCGCCAGGCCAGCTGACGTCAACAGCGAAGCCTACATTCATGTAATTCCATTTTTTTTAAATTTGTGGGAACCACAACATATCTTCTAACTATAAAAACATCACACCATACTGCTGGTGATGGATTATCCCACAATTGGTGTCCGACGAACACGAACACAGCGACAACACAGAACTAGGATATTGTCAGTGGGTCTGTTGGCAAGCCTGCAACAGCAGGGAAGTGGACAGATCGGGTTGGCATTCCTCCGAC
This sequence comes from Orius insidiosus, assembly GCA_014119065.1. NCBI lineage: Eukaryota > Metazoa > Arthropoda > Insecta > Hemiptera > Anthocoridae > Orius > Orius insidiosus. The sequence continues at coordinate 51,258 of JACGAQ010001150.1, read as the reverse complement.
ATCTACGTTCTGGTGTGCGCTGCATTGCTAGACTGCTGGCAAGCCTGCAACATCTACAACAACAAACACAGAACTAGAATAGCTTCCATCTTATCTCCCATCGATGGCGCCAGCAGTTCCGTTCACACCTCTTCAACCTCAGAACGAACTTCTCGACAGCTCGACACATCATCGCTCGACACACTGTACCTCAGACCTTCACCCTTCTTTTCTCTGTAGGGGGGTGATGTGGGAACCACATCATATGTTCTAATCATAATCTTAATCGCTAATTTATTGTTTTATTTTTAGGAAAACCTCCCGTCAGCAAATCGTTACCGCGATTTTGTAAGACAAGAGCATCCAATGGTCGAAATGCCTCCGGAAGTTCAGCACATCGCTTTCAACCAGCAAGAAAGGGATTGCTATCAAGGCACTCTAAATTCTGAAATCCCAGGTTTTTAATTTAAAAAAAAAATTCCTAATTTGTTGTTTTTTAGAATTGAATCCGTATTTTGCTGATGGATTTCGCTCAGCCTACAAAAGAGGTTTGTTTTTCAGTGGTAACTTGATTGATGAACCTTACATACAGAGTAGAGCATAACCTGCTGTGCTCTACTCAGTAAGGTTATATAACCTCATCTTTTTTTATCTCTTTCTTTAGACTCATTTGGACCTATTTCTTCAGAATCTTTTCTTCTTTCTCTTCAGTACTTTTTTTCTCTTCTTTTTATTGGAAAACAAATTATTTAAAAAATTTTAGTCTCCTGTGATTCGTCATCTTCAGCGACATCTTCTGCTCACGAGATGAACTTAAGACCTGAACGTCAAATGTAATATTTATTACGCAATGGTTTATTATTTAATTTTTTTTCTGTAGGCCTTGGAATTCTGCACTGAACATGCCGCCGCGGAACCAACATCGCCATTTGTAATTTGATTACCCCATGGTTTATTTTTTTATTTATTTTTTTCAGGCCACTTAGGTTTATGGAAGCTAGACCGTATGCAGAAGTTCAAAACAGGTTTGATTACTCGTTGGTTTATTATTTAAATTATGGTTTTTCAGGTTTTACAATGTCGAGCCGATTTTTGATAGGCCTCTAAGGAGAGGGTACAACTTGAGGTTACACAATGGTTTATTTTTATTATTTTTTTTATAGGTTTTTTAATGAGCTAGCTATGGAAAGACCTCCGATTGGCCGAAACCTGCTTCGCCCAACGTAATATATTTACACAATGGTTTATTTTTGTAATTATTTTTTTTTACAGGTTTTTTAATGACCTGGATATGGAAAGACCTCTGATTGGCCGAAACCTGCCTCGCCCAACGTAATATATTTACACAATGGTTTATTTTTGTAATTTTTTTTATAGGTTTTTTGATGAGCTTGCTATGGAAAGACCTCTGATTGGCCGAAACCAACCTCACCAAATGTAATTTTACACAATTGTTTATTATTTTTAATTTTTTTAATTTTTTCAGGGCTTTTGATGTACCGACTCTTGAAAGACCGCGCAGCGAACGTCGCCAAATGTAAGAATTGTGTTTACACAATGGTTTATTATTTTTTTTTTCCAGGGAGAACTCTGACGATACGGATTATGAAGAGATTGCACGTTTGCTCCTTGACTGCAAAATACTTCATCCTAACTGGCAAAAAGATTCATAAATTCATTTTTATGCTATATTTATGAACAAACTTTTTTTTAAATTTTTAACTTTCGATAAATAAGGGCTGCCATTTTGCGCCTGACATCGGGTCTAATTTTATCCGTTTTAAAATTTTTTTAAATATTTATAACTTTTTTTATCAGGTTTACCAACATTATTTAATATTTAAAATTTTTTTTTAAATATTTATAACTTTTTTCATCAGGTTTACCAACATAATTTATTATTTCAAAAAAGTTTTTTTTTAATATTTATAACTTTTTTTATCAGGTTTACCAACATTATTTAATATTTAAAATTTTTTTTTAAATATTTATAACTTTTTTCATCAGGTTTACCAACATAATTTATTATTTCAAAAAAGTTTTTTTTAATATTTATAACTTTTTTATCAGGTTTACCAACATTATTTAATATTTAAATTTTTTTTTAATATTTATAACTTTTTTTCATCAGGTTTACCAACATAATTTATTATTTCAAAAAGTTTTTTTTAATATTTATAACTTTTTTTTATCAGGTTTACCAACATTTTTAATATTTAAAATTTTTTTTTAATATTTATAACTTTTTTTCATCAGGTTTACCAACATAATTATTTCAAAAAAGTTTTTTTAAATATTTATAACTCTTTTTTTTATCAGGTTTGCCAACATAATTTAATATTTCAAAAAAAGTTTGTTAATATTTATAACTTTTTTTTTATCAAGTTTGCCAACATAATTTAATATTTCAAAAAAGTTTTTATATTTATAACTTTTTTTTTTAAATTTCGTTTATTTTAAAAGAATTTTGTTTTTTGTCATTTTTGTAATTCTATTTAGTGTACCATTAAGTGCCATGAATATATGTACGTCAATTATTTATAATTTGTATTTTTTTTCCCCACCTTGGAAAGTTGGCAAGAGTGACCTATCAGGTTTACCAACATAATTTATTATTTCAAAAAAGTTTTTTTTAAATATTGATAACTTTTTTTTATCAGGTTTGCCAACATAATTTAATATTTCAAAAAAGTTTGTTAATATTTATAACTTTTTTTTATCAGGTTTGCCAACATAATTTAATATTTCAAAAAAAGTTTTTTAATATTTATAACTTTTTTTTAAATTTTGTTTATTTTAAAAGAATTTTTGTTTTTTGTCATTTTGTAATTCTATTTAGTGCACCATTAAGTGCCTTGAATATACGTCAATTATTTATAATTTGTATTTTTTTTCCCCCCACCTTGGAAAGTTGGCAAGAGTGACCGATCAGGTTTACCAACTTAATTTAATATTTTCGAATTGCCGGAGGAACTGTAGCCATTTCGTCCGGATCTAGCGTGTCGTCGATGACCGGTCTATAATTACGAGGACCTAAAATGAAAAAAAAAATGTTTAAATTTTGCGGGGAAAATGTGCCTATGTGGGGATATTGGCAAGCCTGCACAAGGGTAGTGGAGATATTGGCCATCAGGTAGACTGTAGGCAAGCCTGTGGTACCTACGTTCTGGTGTTCACTGTATTGCCACTGGTTAGATTGCTGGCAAGCCTGCGACATCTACGATCTGGTGTTTGCTGCATTGCCAATGGCTAGACTGATGGTAAGCCTGCAACATCTACGTTCTGGTGTTCGCTGTATTGCCACGGGCTAGGCAGTTAGCAAACCTGTGACATCTACGTTCTGGTGTTCGCTGCATTGCCAATGGCTAGACTACTGGCAAGCCTGCGACATCTACGATCTGGTGTTCGCTGTATTGCCAGTGGCTAGACTGATGGTAAGCCTGCAACATCTACGTTCTGGTGTTCGCTGTATTGCCACGGGCTAGGCAGTTAGCAAACCTGCGACATCTACGTTCTGGTGTTCGCTGTATTGCCAGTGCCTAGACTAGTGGCAAGCTTGCGACATCTACGTTCTGGTGTTCGCTGTATTGCCAGTGGCTAGTCTGTCGGCAAGCCTGCGACAGCGGGGGAATGGGCCCATGTATGGATATCCGCCATATTGCCAATGTACTGTTGGCATGCCTGCGATCTGTACGCCCCTCAAGAGTTTACCTCATTGTTTTCTGGATTGTAGAAAGTTAATGTGTGCTTTCTCCAGTGTTCCTTGAGTGGTTTTTTGACTTGTCCTTCTATCGGCTTGGTGTAATCGTATTCGTCGATTCTTAGCTGAAAATGGGGTGGTGGGAGGTCGTCGTTGACCAATGAAATGTCGACTTACTTTGTAGTCATCTCTAGCGTGCGCTCCTCGACTTTCTTTTCTGTAGTCGGCGCTCACTATGATCTGCTTTGCGCATATGAGGAGGTTAAAGAGTTCCAAGGTTTCGACTAGGTCTGAATTCCAGGAAAGGGATTTGTCACAGACTTTAAGGTCTTTGACGCTCTTCATGACTCCATCGAGTTCCTCGATGCCTTTTTTGAGCGTCTCTTCCGTCCTGAAGACTGCTGCATATTCTTGCATCACGCTGCATCTTAAGACGGATCTGTCCAGCGCTCATAAAACCATCTAAAGATCTTAGTCTTTCTAGTTCTTCGACTGTTTTTTCGCCTGCATTCTATAAAAGATTACAGGTAGTAACTTAAAGTAGATTTACTTCAGGTTTGCAGAGTGCTTCTCCAGGTTTGTTCTCTTCGTTGATCGTGCTGGCGATGACCTTGCCAAAAACGATGAGCTCAAGAAGCGAATTCGCGCCTAAACGGTTGGCACCGTGTACGCCAGAACTGGCTACTTCTCCAGCAGCATAAAGCCCTTTGACGACCACATCGCAGTCCCCTTTTCGCGTCAAAACCTGCCCTTTGTAGTTCGTCGGAATCCCGCCCATGTTATAATGGACTGTAGGGATGACAGGTATAGGCTCTTTGGTGACATCGACCCCTGCGAAAAGCATGGCGGTTTCAGATATCCCGGGAAGCCGCGATGCTATCTTTTCTGCTGGTAAATGATGGAGGTTTAGATAAATGTGGTCTTTGAGAGGTCCGACGCCTCGGCCTTCTTTGATTTCCATCGTCATTGCTCGAGATACGACGTCGCGAGATGCTAGATCTTTGGCGTTCGGGGCGTATTTTTCCATGAAACGTTCTCCTTGGCTGTTGACCAAGTAGCCACCTTCTCCTCGGCTCCTTCGGTGATGAGGCATCCCATGCCGTAGATTCCTATAAAGTTGGTAGTAGCAAAAGTTTGAAGCAGTGAAGCTTTCCCCAGAGGACACCTCTGCTTAGAGTACTGCTTGTGCTCGTCCCAGGCAGTGGCCAATGGGTTCTTTGGTGTGCCTGAAGTTTCTTGTACACAGAGACAAGCAAAGGATTGACAGGCAGCGGTACTTTCCCCAGAGGACACCTCTACTTAAAGTACCGCTTGTGCTCGTCCCAGGCAGTGGCCAATGGGTTCTTTGGTGTGCCTGAAGTTTCTTGCACACAAAGACAAGCAAAGGATTGACAGGCAGCGCCACTTTCCCCAGAGGACACCTCTGCTTAAAGTACCGCTTGTGCTCGTCCCAGGCAGTGGCCAATGGGTTCTTTGGTGTGCCTGAAGTCTCTTGCACACAGAAACAACCAAAGACTTGACAGGCTGCGCCACTTTCCCCAGAGGACACCTCTACATAGAGTACCGCTTGTAATCGGCCAATGGTTCTTTGGTGTGCCTGAAGTTTTTTGCACACAGAGATAACCAAAGGATTGACAGGCAGCGCCACTTTCCCCAGAGGACCCCTCTGCTTAAAGTACCGCTTGTGCTCGTCCCAGGCAGTGGCCAATGGGTTCTTTGGTGTGCCTGAAGTTTTTTACACACAGAGATAACCAAAGGATTGACAGGCAGCGCCACTTTCCCCAGAGGGCACCTCTGCTTAAAGTACCGCTTGTGCTCGTCCCAGGCAGTGGCCAATGGGTTCTTTGGTGTGCCTGAAGTTTTTTGCACACAGAAACAACCAAAGCCTTGACAGGCTGCGCCACTTCCCCCAGAGGACACCTCTACATAGAGTACCGCTTGTGCTCGGCCAATGGGTTCTTTGGTGTGCCTGAAGTTTCTCGCACACAGAAACAACCAAAGCCTTGACAGGCTGCGCCACTTTCCCCAGGGAGTCCCATCCTCAACAATAAATTGGCAAACCTGTTGGATGGAACTGTATAAACTCCATATCCTGAAGAGGTATTTTAGCTCTTGAAGCCATAGCTCCTCCATCTCCCGTACAAGTATGAGCAGCCGTACATGAAAAATAGCATCGTGCGAAACCTCCTGTCGCCGAAACGGTATTATTCGAAAAAAAGCGATGGATCGAACCGTCCTCCATATTCAGGGCGATGACTCCGCAGCATCTCTCATCATCCATGATCAAATCGAGGGCGAAATATTCGATGAAATAATTACAATCATATCTAATATGATTAAAGATTTATAAGTAGTTGGTTTTACTTGAGGGATTCGCCGTAAAGTGTGTGAAGCATGGCATGGCCTGTACGGTCAGCTACTGCGCATGTTCTGTGCGCTTGTCCTCCTTTTCCGAAATCATAACTTTGCCCACCGAATGCCCTCTGGTATATCTTTCCTGATTCAGTCCTTGAAAAAGGCATTCCTAAACGACATTTTCGACCATCCAAATCATCATTTTACCAATATTTTCCAATTCGATGACCGCCTGCGGCGCCTCCCGTGTCATCAAATGGATCGAATCTTGATCGCCGAGCCAATCGGATCCTTTGGTCGTGTCGTACATATGCCATTTCCAGTCGTCTCGCTCGATGTTGCCGAGTGCGGCGTTGATACCACCTTGGGCAGCGACCGTGTGAGAGCGGGTCGGGAATAATTTGGTGATGACTGCAGTTCTGAAGCCCTTGGAAGATAATCCGTAGCTGGCTCGAAGTCCTGCTCCTCCAGCACCGACGACTATCGCGTCATATATATGATCTGTTACTTCAACTTCTTTTCTTATCTATAAGAACAAAGTAGCACATTGCATCTTTCCTAGATAGCAGTGTCATATGCTCTTACATTGCTTTTAGTTGTACTCCCAGGGTTCGGTGTTATATGCAAAGCCTAAAAAAACCACAAAAAACATCACATTTCAAGAAAAAAAAACCATACCCTCAAAATAGCTCCAAATCTGAAACTTCGATATTTCAACATTTTTTTCTGCAATATGGTAAAGCAAACATATGAAGAAATAAAATTCATAAAAAACAACGGAGATTCTTCCCAGTTTAGGGGTCCGATGGTCAAAGTGTGCTTTCTCCAGTGCTGCTTATATGGCAGTTTCTGCTGTCCTTCCAATGGTTTGGAGTAGTCGTCAATTCTGACCTTCACGGGCATGTGCCACGGCTTTCCTTTGTATTCTCAGCAGAGACAATGGTCTGCATTGTAACATAAGATTCTGCAGCTCATCCATCTGCTTGTAAGCTTCAGACATATTCCTGCATACTTTTTTCAAAGTTTCCCCAGTTCTAAATACAGCAGCATCTTTCTGCATAGTTAGCCTAACTTGACTGAAGAGCAGCCAGTTTCACCAGCAGCAGTCCTTCAATGATCTTATCTTTGTCTCCTCTGTTCAGACTGGGAAAAGGTGTTAATGCATCCTTTTAGGTCTTTACCGTTTCAAGGAAATTGTATTGTTCCGGAATTCGCTGTATTGCCACTGGCTATACTGTTGGCAAGCCTGGGACACCTAAGTTCTGGTGTTCGCTGTATTGCCACAGGCAAGGCAGTTGGCAAGCCTATCTACATTCTGTTGTTCGCTGTATTGCCACAGGCTAGGCAGTTGGCAAGCCTATCTACATTCTGTTGTTTGCTGTATTGCCACTGGATAGGCAGTTGGCAAGCCTGGGACACCTACGTTCTGGTGTTCGCTGTATTGCCACTGGCTTGGCAGTTGGCAAGCCTATCTACATTCCATTGTTCGCTGTATTGCCTGGCTATACTGTTGGCAAGCCTGGGACACCTACGTTCTAGTGTTCGCTGCATTGCCACTGGCTAGGCAGTTGGCAAGCCTATCTACATTCTGTTGTTCGCTGTATTGACTGGCTATACTGTTGGCAAGCCTGCGACACCTACGTTCTGGTGTTCGCTGTATTGCCACTGGCTAGGCAGTTGGCAAGCCTATCTACATTCTGTTGTTCGCTGTATTGCCTGGCTATACTGTTGGCAAGCCTGGGACACCTACGTTCTAGTGTTCGCTGCATTGCCACTGGCTAGGCAGTTGGCAAGCCTATCTACATTCTGTTGTTCGCTGTATTGCCTGGCTATACTGTTGGCAAGCCTGGGACACCTACGTTCTAGTGTTCGCTGCATTGCCACTGGCTAGGCAGTTGGCAAGCCTATCTACATTCTGTTGTTCGCTGTATTGACTGGCTATACTGTTGGCAAGCCTGCGACACCTACGTTCTGGTGTTCGCTGCATTGCCACTGGCTAGGCAGTTGGCAAGCCTATCTACATTCTGTTGTTCGCTGTATTGCCTGGCTAGACTGTTGGCAAGCCTGGGACACCTAAGTTCTGGTGTTCGCTGTATTGCCACAGGCTAGGCAGTTGGCAAGCCTATCTACATTCTGTTGTTCGCTGTATTGCCACTGGCTATGCAGTTGGCAAGCCTGGGACACCTACGTTCTGGTGTTCGCTGCATTGCCACTGGCTAGGCAGTTGGCAAGCCTATCTACATTCCATTGTTCGCTGTATTGCCTGGCTAGACTGTTGGTAAGCCTGGGACACCTACGTTCTGGTGTTCGCTGTATTTCCACTGGCTACGCAGTTGGCAAGCCTATCTACATTCTGTTGTTCGCTGTATTGCCTGGCTAGACTGTTGGCAAGCCTGGAGTGGACCAGCAATTTTATCGGACTTTAGGGTGAGGGGTAGTAAATTTTCAAAAATCAAACGATCAAAATCTATTTTGGTTCCCCCCCCCCTCCTCATCACCAACCCCTCTCTACCGAAAACGTTTTCTCCAAAATTTATGCTAAAAATATCAATAAAGAATTCGTGAATAGATATGCTGAAATTAGGTATGCAACACGTGGGTGCTCTCAGAAGATTTCATAATGCCAGAGCAACGAGGGGAAAGCCGCCCGTATAGGCCAAAAAATTTTTGACTTGGCGGACGCTAGCAACTGAAAGGAGAATTCAATGGAAATTTGGTGAAGATCGGACCAAAGGTACGGCCGCAGCGCATTTATTATTACTTCAGACAGACGTAACTCCGCCATTTTTTCGAAGTTCGAAAATTCCTTGAGTTCAATTTTCCTAATTTATTTTTTTAATAATTTTGCCGGTTTTTAATTTTTACCCCCCCCCCATCAATAACCCCCCCCCCACCAAAAAACAAAAAAATAGTTGCGTCTAATTGAAATTTGAGTGTTACCATTGTCTCCGCCAAAAAAAAAAAACGTAAAAAATGAACCTCATTTATTAGGGTTACTATAAGAATTAGAGAAATTAAAGAGACGTGGATGATATGCAAATTAGGTCGGCAGAATAATAATAATTATGTGGTCGCGGGCAGATGATAAAAGAATGGAGGGCGGAGAGGGGAGTGAACGAGGGAGCGGAAGGCAAAGAAGCGGGGTACGTCGGCAAAGAGGGAGACCGAAACCCCCCTCTTATTTAATAGGTAAACAAGAGGGGCGAGCGGAAACCTTTGTAATGCCGATACAAAGGGATACCGGCTATTAAGTTAGTTTGAGACGTAATATTTTTGTTTTGATCGTTAGGATGAGACGTCAAGGTCGAAGGTTCCTTTTAAATAATCTTATTTTTTATTTCCAAATTAGTACGAGACGGTACTAGTTCGAGACGGTATTAGTTCGAAACGACTGACCCCATCTTTTGCTGATGATATGGTAAGTTGTTTTGTGCCAAAATCTACGAATAATTGGAATTTTTTTACAGTTACTTTATCCAGATGTGATACTCCCCCCTAATTCACCCAAAATCCTATACTCCCCCTAATTCTCCTCAAAATCCTATCCCCCTCATTCACCCCAAAATTCTGTACACCTCCCTAGTATTCCCCAAAATCCTATACTCTCCCCTAATTCACCCCAAAATCCTTTACTCTCCCTACTACTTCCCAAAATCCTTCTATCCCCCCTAGTACTACCCAAAATCCTTCTATCCCCCCTAGTACTCCCCAAAATCCTTCTATCCCCCTACTTCCCAAAATCCTTTACTCCTCCCTACTACTTCCCAAATCCTTTACTCCTCCCTCAATCACGTTCAAGAGGTTCAGGATTACGCCGAGCATCGGAGAACTACCTATTCGAAAAATTGGAGGTTGAAAAGAGTAAAATAGCTCTTGAAGAAAGAAAACTGAAGTTGGAAGAGGAAAAATTCCAACATCAAAGGAAAATGGAGGAACAAGCGGTAATAAAATTAACCTTGAGGCATATCTTTGGCACTTACATAATTGTTTTTAGGCTCAACTAAATGCAGAAACTCAAAGAGCAATGTTGGAAATAATTAAAAAAACCTACACTAAATAGATGTACATGTAAATATTTTTGTTGGAACTGTGGTGGAGTTTATTAATACAATTTGGTTTCATTTCAGGGCACATTTCGAGAGATCCAAATTTATCCTTTTCTTTTTTCGACCACTTAATAATGGTCAAATTAAGTTTCAATCGAGTTTTCCATGAAGTATCTATCGAGGTTTCCATGAAGTATCTATCGAGGTTTCCATGAAGTATCTATCGAGGTTTCCAAGAAGTATCTATCGAGGTTTCCATGAAGTATCTATCGAGGTTTCCATGAAGTATCTATCGAGGTTTCCATGAAGTATCTATCGAGTTTTCCATGAAGTATCTATCGAGGTTTCCATGAAGTATCTATCGAGGTTTCCATGAAGTATCTATCGAGTTTCCATGAAGTATCTATCGAGGTTTCCATGAAGTATCTATCGAGTTTTCAATCAAGTTTTCAATTTTTATTTTTATTTCTTTTGTCTTTAATGTAAAACCAAAAGTTATTATACTGAGGATGATGTGTATACGTCGAAACCGGTCAAAAGCTTTGTCCACATCTGCAAATATTTGCGCCGCACAGGGCGCGCAGCGTAAATCTTTGTAGGTGTGGACGTGTCTACGCACAACGCACAACGCAAGAATTTTCGTCACGTACGACGCACGCTATCCGGGACCTTGTCGGTTTTCTGACGAACGTCAAAGGATTTGCGCCGCACAAGTTTTCAAATGTGGACGCTTTTCGGAATTTCGACGCACGCTCACGCATGGACCCAATGTTTTTCTCAATATAACCTTTCAGTTTCTACTTCACTTTTGTTGTTTGCGAAAATGAGTGACAAGAGAAAAGCAGCCGCGGCGTTTATCGTTTTGAACGAAATCTTAAACCAGAAGAAAGAAAGAAGTCGGTGTTGGTCGACTAATTTATATAGAAAAAGTAAAAGCGAAGGGGGAGCGCGGTTATTGTCCATCTTGACCATCGATTCCAACGATGGACATTTTAAAATCTTTCTCAGAGTTTCTGCGGAAGATTTCAAAATTCTTTTAAAAATGATCGGCCAAAAAATTTAAAAAAGTGAAAAGTTAACCACCTGCCATCCCTCCTTATTATTTCCTCGCCTCGCACAGCTGGAGCGGGAACGCATGACACACAGCGTAAATTTTTACGTGGTAACATTTTTTGATTTGCGTCGCAAATACTTGCGGCGAACGTGTGCGACGCAAATATTTGCAGATGTGGACAAAGCCAAAAAAATAATTTAAAAGTTCAACAAACTTTTTCTCCCGTGGAGCTGCCAAAAACCAAATTGTAACCCCCGACTTAATTTTCGCTATTCCTCCTGGAATAGTACTTCCTTATGTTTATGATCGAAGCCGACTTCCGATTTCCGTTATTGTCTTGATAGATGACAGACTTCGGAAAACCATCCATTTCAATAACTTTTTCAACCTTTTGAAAAAGGTCTACTATCGGATTTTTCCCTATAGAGCCGGTCTGAACACATATCAACGAATTTTCATCGAGCTTCGGAATTAATTTTGATTTTGATTTGTCGAAATATTTTTTCATGTTTACGCGGTATCGTTCCGTTTCTTCTTTCGAGAGTTCTTTTTCGACTAATTTATCCAAAGTAATACCAAAAGTTTGATCTGCTGGAAATGACGATGGTTCCTTAAAAGCTTTAAAATTCGGCGAACATCCAATTGACGACGAATGTGAGCGATTTAAATGGCGAACAGCTGCTTCCAAAGCGCATTTCCAACCGCCTTTGAACTGAGGATATAATGCAAGAAACTGCTTTATATCTCGGATCTTTCTTTCGGCTAACCCGTTACCTGCAGGATGATACGGTGTTGTAGTGATCCAAGCAATACCTTTTTCTTTAGCAAAGTCCGAAATTGACTTAGAAAGAAATTGTGGACCATTGTCGGACACTATTTTCTTCACTTTATCGAGATGTGGAAATTTTTTCAAAAAATCCAAAATAGAGTTTGAGTTTTCCCTCATCGCCTTCGCAAAAGTTAATTTTGTATTTTCGTCGACAGCTACCAAAAACGACTTCGTTCTCGCGTTTAAGTCCGACTTCTTCGCTATTTCCGCAAAATCGAGATGTAAACATTCAAATGGAACATTCGACGGGTTGCTCAAAATCAGAATGTCAGGTTTTGGTCGATATTTAAATTTTATCAGTTGGCATTGATGACACGAACGTACATAATCCGAAATCATGTTTTTCATATTCGGCCAAAAAAAACGAGTCCTAATTTTCAAATACGTCTTGAAGAACCCATCGTGACCTCCTGAAAGCGGATCATCGTGATACAAACGAAGTACTTCGGGAACTTTGTCTATGGATATTCTTTTTTCTGATATTTGATTCGATATAGGAAAAGGTTTGATTTCTACCGAGAGACATAAACGAGAAATCGCATCCGCATCTTCCAATTCTTTACCGTTTCGATGAGAAATTTTTATATTATAAGTCATCAGGATATGCGCCATTTGTCTAATTTGAGAGGATTCTAACATTTTATTTACCGACTGCGCCAAAATGTAAGTTATCACTTTAAATATTTTATTAAGAATGAATTAAAACATATGGACATATGGGTTCATTACACCTCTAGTGCAGGAGGTTGCACCCCAAAAAACTGGGCGGTTTGATTAGAGTACAAGCAGGAGTGGCAGTTTGTCAAAAGCACTGCTACCTTGTACATTTCTTCAACGTCCTGAAGAAGTAGTTTTTGATTTTTTTTGAAATCAACAAATGCGAAGAGGGAAACCACTCGCCCAAAACTCCATTCAACGGCCTGTCGCACGGTTGACATTTTTGTGTTGAACGTAGCCTGCGCAGGAGATAGATTACTTGTTGGGAAGGGTGCGATTAAAAGATTGCGAACTGGGTACGCAGGATCCCCATAGAGGACAAAAGGGGCCACTTTTGATTCCAACTCCTCAAATAAATTGGAATCCTCTAAAATTCCTAAAATGTTTAAATTAATACATAGGCCCATATGTTAGTTATGGATAAAAATACCAGCATCGTGTCGTCTCCCTGGATATGCATCCGACAAGCTTACGATAAGCCCATCGGGGGTCGCCACGCTCTGGAATTTCACACAGTGGTGCCTAAACAGAGTGGTAAGAGTTATCCAAAATAATTTCGAATGGCAAAGTATGCGCTTTGTCTTTTTTTTTTACCTCTTGTGGCCACTAAAATAATTTTGCTGGTCCCTGATGGGCCGACAGATGGCCCTCGCGGTTCCATCTATGAAGCCCCAACAACTGCGCAGAGGAGCTCCACGTCTAACTGCAGACTGAAAAATTTTAAGAGATTAATACGACTTAAAATGTTGTGTTACTCACATCAGCATATATTTGTAGCCTTTGATGGTCGAGCCACTCTAAACAAATCAACTTCAGTCTGTCACCTTTCAGACCGAGGATACAGCTGATCATTGCTTTCGCTATGATGGATAAAGCGCTGACGGATCGACCAAATATTGGCGAGATGTCAGATAGGCGGTTTGGGTACGCCAATCTTCTTAATAGAATTAATAAACCCTCTTCCGCTAGAATACAAAGTTTTAGAAACTTCAGGAAATTAAAACGTGTAAAAAACTTACCAGAAACTGACAATCTATGCCCACAGTTCACAAACTGGGGAAGCCCTAAGGCATCACTCAGCCTGGATATGTCGTCCCGCTTGAACCTGAACATAGATCTAAAGGTTTCTTCTTCGAGAAGATTGAGGTCCGTCTTGAACGAAGGAACTCAAACATGTCTAAAATAATATTTTTTTTTAATAACTTAAAATAACGAAGATTAAGCCCATCCCAACCATAGCAACCAAGAAATTAGAGAACTTACCTCCTTTCGCCAAACGCTTCAAGAAATAGCAATTCTTCGAACGTTTCCTCGTCCAACACTTCATCTAAACTTTCTAAATCCATTTTAAAATTTAAAAAATTAGAAATTTATATTAGAATTTTTATTAAAGCTTCACGGACGGTTACACAAACAAAACCTGACTGTTCTCAGCTTCGTATAATTCCGCTTGGAGCGCTAGCTCTACTCGTGCTACGAGTAGCTAAAACTCTAAATTCGGAACCTCCGAATAGGGCTACTCGGGATTTCTATTCGTATTACGAATGGACCAAAACACGAGTTGCTAAAACTCTCTAATGGAGAAGGTGATAGTGCTTTTGGTACTTATGCAACCGTGTATTTTATTTTATTTCGGTTATTTATTTTCCCCACATAATCATCATTTCTTTTAAGAAAGTGGACTCCATATTGATGAAATTTTGAGCCATCAAAATGAAGAAACCTCTATAGTCCCTGATTGGTCGGTATACAATCCCAAAATGCTGCAAACATCCAAGCCAGCAGAACTTCGTTGTACAAGTAAGTTTTGACCTTTTCTTTCTACACTTTATTGTAATTATTTAACTTTTCAGTCGCAGAAAAGGAGATCCTGTCGACTACTTTTGTAGAAGTTCCAATAATCAATGTTCAGGAGTCAATAGTCGATGAACAAGAATGCGACAATCCTGGTGAGTTAACTAATTATTTTAAAATGGTAAAAAAGAATGTTTTTAGATCGATCAAGTGATCTACCCCAATCCAGTGATCAGGTGAAACCATCCCAGAGAGGTATATTTCCATATTCTACCTACATCAAAACAACAATAATTATCAAATGAATTGAATTTTCTCACAATTGTCAAGTGTTAACGTAGTCTCTGTATATACGAAATCGACTTTCCTCCATCTATGTCCTCTCCGAGTGAGTAAGAAGGTAAAGAGACGCTATTCTTGGAATGAAGTTGGTATGCTCACTCGTCGTATTCCTTCAGGTAATTTTATTTGGATTCCAGGTTTTCCTCCTTCTGGTATTCCTCTACTACTTCCTGTGGTTTCTATGTGGTTGCTTAGCACATTAAAAAATTTTTGTAAAATAAACTAAAGAGCTCTACTACTTACTCTGCCATGAGACAGTTATCACTAAGAAATAAAGACTAGAATAACAGTCAATTTTTCTAGTCTGGAATAACTAAATGTACAGCTCTCTAAAATATTTTATTTTCAGATTACATTGAAATTAGCTTTTTAACAAAAATTTATGAACAAGAACATTTTTAAAGAATATTATTTTGAAGAATTATTTTATAGGGTGATAAAATAAGTCGAAAAATAATAGTCTGGGAGCAATTTTAGCCGAGATGTATGACATGTTAAGATTTATTTTGTTTCATTTGTTATCTTTTCTTTTTAATCCCATAATTTCCATTAGTAAACAAACCCTTTTCGTGGGAAAATCCCACCGAACGGGCATGGATTGGTGAGGGTAGAGGGGAGGCAAGTTAAAACCCGCTTTCTCCTCTCCTAGATCTCACAACTCTTAAAGGTCCACTCCAAAAGTTGTGTTTCTCAGACAATAGATGACGCTGAAAATATTACAGGTTTTCTCATAGGCTTTTAATTTTTTTTTGAAAATTTCTAACGTTGATCTTCTTTATTTTGATAAACTTAGAGAGCACTAGAAACAAATTTTCAAAAAAATTTTCCAGGGAAATTTTAATTTTTTTATTTCCTAAAATTTTGATTAAAATTGAAAAAACGGCTACAAGACACGTTCCTCAATTTATTTAAAAATTTTTGAGACCTTAAAAACGAAAATCGGTCCATAACTTTCCACGGAAACTGAAAAAGTTCAAAATTTGGTCTACATCAAAGAAGCCGCAGCGCCCTCTCCGTTGAGAAAAGTCATGAGTCGTCATGACTCATACATCCCTTATCCCCACCTCATCCGTTCTGAACATTTTCGTTCAACACATTCGTGGAGTAATTTTTCTCTTAATTTATTTTTGAAATAAACAAACTTTCTGTTTTTTTTTTTTTTTTTTTTTTTTTTTTTTTGTAGTGGCAACTGTCAGGTTTATTTTGAGAAATAAAAATGATTTTTTCTGAACAACTCTTGCTGATAGTAAACAATTGAATAAAAATTTTGTAATATTTCGAAGAAAAACAATTCATTTTACCATGCGAATTGGTAATACGAGGAGTGTAATTAAATAAACAGGTAGCGATTATATATTTATTTATTTACCTATTTTTTTTTTTTTTTTGAATCCCTAAGGGGCATTAACCTGCATTTCCTGGGATCGACGAGTTCCGCCAGAAAAAATTTGTCAAAAATGATAGTTAATTTTGGTAACATTTTTTGCTCCCAGAACTGTGGATCCCGTTCAATACGCACGCATTTAAAAAAAATTATGATTCGTGGGTAAATTTCCACTTTTGTCCAAACAGAAGTTTTTTTTTAATTGCCTCTTCGAAGTTCGAATGTACATTCTCTAACAGAGAATGGGGACTTCACTTCCTAAGTCCCATCGTCGTCTTGCAGAAGGAGTTGTGGTTTTCCGCTTACAAATTTCGCCAAAATACGAAGAAGTGAGGCGAGTTTTATTTCGGATTTTAAATCGAATATTTCAGACTCTGAAATATTGAGGTGCCTTTTAAAAATTTCAGCGGTTGCCCGATAAACGTCTTCCTCCATGTCCAAATCTTGGCACAACGACCCGTAGTCCTCAGGGCCGGGTGTTACTTTTGGCTCTCTGGGTCGCTTCGGTGGTGGTTCCAATGAATTGGTTGGTGGGCCTTGTTTGTATCTTTCTTCGATCAATCGTTTGCGGCAAGAAATTAAATTTTTTTTTTTTTTGAAAAAGTAGTCTGCACTTTTCGTGGATTCCAAATATGTACGTGAGCTGGCGCGTTGAGCAAGTCAGCCTCAGCTCCTGAACGTTTTTTCGAAACGTGATATATAGCATATAGAGCATCCTTTTTCAGCCTCATTATCGTTCGAGGAGACATTATTTTCCTGGCAGCTTGAGGAAGCTTTTTTTTGAGAGTACAAAGCTGCACAATAATTTTTATTGCATGATTTGCACATTCACTTTTTGAAATATGGAGACCATAAGGGACCATTTCTCTTAATTTTGAAAAGACACTGGAGTCTCCGTCTCCGATGACAGTTCGATACAACAATCCGTGAATTTCAATTGACGTTCTAAAGGCGTGCACAAGCATATCCGCTTCCATTCCTTGGGAAGTGCCGGCCCAGTTTTTGAAACAGCCTTCATGGCCTGGTGATTTACCATGTTTTTCACGATATAAGCATGTAGGAACCACAAAACATATGTTCTAAATAAATTATAATCATTCTTCAGAGTAAAATACATGACTAGGGACACGATATCGGGAGCAAAGTATCGATACCCGGTATCGGAACAGTTTAATCGATGTATCGTATTGGGGCTAAAGTATCGGTATCGACGGTATCGGCAACTTTCCCGCCGAAATTCAAATAAGTTTTCCCAAAATCTATATTTCTTCTATATTCTGTACAGAGACATCTCACATCGACATCACAATACTTACGTTATTTTAAATTTATCACATTTTTAGGTAAAAGGCCAATTATTACGTCTTAAATTAATAAACTATTACTTAAAAAAAAAGTTTTTAATGATTTAAAAAAAACACATTGGAATAAAACAAAATAAAAATAGGTAGCATAAGACCTTATTGGAACTATTATAAATATGTACATTTCTTTACAACATGATATAGGATAAACGTAGGAGGTAACCACAGCTAACCAAACCACTCATCTTCTTCCAGCGACCCTAGGAAAAGCAGTTTTCCAAGCCGGTTACCACTGAGGCGATTTCTTCGCTGGAGAACAGTGCTGGAGAACAGTGGCACCGGCTTTGGAAAACAGCCTTTCAGAGGGTACTGAGGTTGCTATGACCGTTAGGAAGAAGCACGCCTCTTTGTATAGACCAGGGTAGATACCCTTCATGTCATCCCACTGTTTAATCGGGTCGTATGACAATCGACAGTGGACTGACGGGCGAGTTTAAGTAACTAGTTACTTCATCGGGAACTAGCACTTCGTTGGTTTTTTTTTTGACTTTTGCCCATGGGCTAAAACCTTGTGGTAGCTCCACAAATCAAAATTGCCAGTTGCTTCATTCAGAATCGCTGGAAGAAGAGGGTGGCTGATTTATATTTTTTAAATATTATTTTTAAGGAAGGAGATAGCATTTGCAACCGCTCGAGGATCTTTAAAATGCAAGTTTTTGAACCTAGGATCAAGTAAGGTAGCAATAGCAAGTGTCCGGATATGTTCGATTTTTCCGAACCTCTTCTCGAATTCCTCCAACAGACATTAGAGAGTTTCAGGGAATCGTAATTCCGAGATCCCGACTCCGACTCGCTCAAGGTCATACGACTCGAGCCGCCAGTCGTAATCGTAACACGACCCGATTCGGCTGGGTCGTATACCGGAACGACTCAAATCCCGATTCCGAGTAAACGTACGGTTATATTTTACGAAGGTTATTTCGTATCTCGTTTAGGGTTGTTTTTGTTAGTTTTTTTTTTTTTTCATTCGAAAAAGTTGTTTTTCACGATTAGTTAAGGTGAGAAAGGTAAGTAAACGTTGATTTATGTAAACTTTAAAAAATGTTGAACGTCAAACAGTTCGCAGCTTGCAAAAGATAAGAAAACAAGCCGAAAAAAAAAATAGCCGAAGCACTTAAGTAAACTTAGATTTTTGTTAAAATTTATAGAATTAAATAAATCTAATTTGAACTTTCAGAATGGATAAAGAAGACCTAAAGAAAAGAAAAGTGTTACGCTTTTCGAAGTTTGACGACTTAATTTTACTGAAAGAAGTTCGATCGGAGAACCTTTCATGAATCCGGAGTCATGGGGCCGGATTTTACAAAATGTACAGGATAATACAAGTGAGTGAACCTTTATCAGTACGTTTTACTTAATTTGTTTGTTTGTTAGCGAAAAATTTCTCAGCTCGAGGTATTAAAGAGCGTCTCAATTTGCCAGTGAGGACAGGGAGAATTTAAAAAAGTTTGATTTTTCACTATTTTCATTTTTTTTTTTTTTTTAACTAATAACCAATAATGGAGGAAGAATGACTGTGATAACGGGTATCTCACGACGCGTTTCGGCTTAAAAAGCCTCGTCAGGTGAGCTATTCCCTCTATCACACTCATTCTTCTTTTCACTGTGAAACGCGTCGTGAGATACCCGTTATCACAGTCATTCTTCCTCCATTATTGGTTATTAGTTAAAAATCAAGCTCCTTGCGGAATACATACGCAATAAAAATTAGAATATCAAAAAAGTAGGGCCATGACGGCAACCTGTCATAAAAATTAAAAAACCAATAGTGAGGTGGTGAGTGGCTCTATCTCTTGGAGAACGGTGGCGGCGCGGCGGTGAGCTTCCAGGAAACGGTTTGTTTTCAGCTTCCCGCTGTGTCTACTAAATCTCTCGGATATAGGGTTCACAGTGAAAAGAAGAATGAGTGTGATAGAGGGAATAGCTCACCTGACGAGGCTTTTTAAGCCGAAACGCGTCGTGAGATACCCGTTATCACAGTAATTCTTCCTCCATTATTGGTTATTAGTTAAAAATCAAGCTCCTTGCGGAATACATACGCAATAAAAATTAGAATATCATTTTCATTTTTGTTCTACGGTCTTTTTTATGTTTGCTTTCTATGACTAACTACCTTTCTATAGATCAGGAACTGAGGAGGAGTTTAATGAGATGATTGAAATACTCTATGAAATTAGAAGCATGAAAAGAGAGACGACGAAAAAAAAAAGACTACCGACAATCAATGGGCTCAAGCTGCCAGGGATGCAGCGGCAGCTGCATTGCCCATTCAAATTATATATACAGAGGAACCTTCTCCGACTTGCCCACCTGTGAGTATAACCTGTTGAATATTGTTTAATCTCATTCCTCATTTTTTATTTTAGGTAATACTCGAAATGGAAGACGAAACACAAATTCAAGAAGTTCAAGAAGTTCAAGAAGAGTCTACCTCTGTCCCTGCTTCAAGAATTATGGGTATAAAAAGTTAGGCCTGTTTTGCTTTAACACTATTTGCTTTTTAGCTCCACAGAGAAAGAGACTAAAAACAGGATCCAACTTCACTCACGATTATCTACTTAAAAAAATGGAAGTAGAAAAACTCAAAGCGGAAAATGAAAAAAAAAGACTTGAATTAGAAGAGAGAAAACTTGAATTACAGAAGGAAGAAGTCTGTTGTTACATTACTTACTGCGGCGCGGCGCGGCGCGTAGGCCTGATCAGAGCTGGATCTATTGGAGCTTCAACATTACACTTTTATTTTTTATTTACTATTTATTTAAATGTAAGTTATCACAAGAGACATAGAAAACGTCAACGCAATAGGAGACGACCTAGACACCGGCTCCAGATAAAAAAGAACTTAGCTAAGGAAAATGAAAACTTATTATATAGATCCCCCGATTGTAAACGTTAGTCTTAGTGTTGGAACTGTATGAGCATTATCTCAATTTTTACCTTGTGAAAATAATAAAGTTTCTTTTTAAAAACTATTTCTCATTTCGAGTAATCTTAACTGGCGCAGTCGGTAGGACGCGGTTACCAAAAGTGCGAAAACATTTTGGGATCGTTTTAACGAGTTAAACCGTACGGACTACAAAAGCTCAACCGAACTTTGACTCCGGAGGAGAGTACTTCACGATAACGGCAAGAGAGCCCACGGATGCTCTAACTACCGCGCAGAAAGAAAACCCACGGATGTTTAAACTACTGTTGTGAGTACAATTTTCTCTTAATTTAAATCCATCCAATACCACGGGAATCTAAACGGACTAGGTCAATATTGAATTAGCCAGCCACCCCATAGGTATTTTTGGAAAAATCTCTCAAACCTCCGAAAAAGAAAAAAATAAAATAAAATAAAAAGTACTAGTCTGGAGCTGGCCCCGACGGGAACTTCCTTAAAGAGAAGTAACAATATAGGAGGGGGAATTATAACGGAGGGGAAGTATAACGGAGGGCGAAGTATAACGGAGGGGGAAGTATAACGGAGGGGGAAGTATAACGGAGGGGGAAGTATAACGGAGGGGGAAGTATAACGGAGTGGGAAGTATAACGGAGGGGGAAGTATAACGGAGGGGGAAGTATAACGGAGGGGGAAGTATAACGGAGTGGGAAGTATAACGGAGTGGGAAGTATAACGGAGTGGGAAGTATAACGGAGCAGGAAGTATAAAGGAAGGGGATGTAGTAGGGAGGGAAAGTATAAAAATTTTCCGGGTTTTTTTTTTTTTTCGAATAATTTTCTAAGTTCTTTTTTTGAGAAATTTTCCAAGTTTTTTTTTCGAAAAATGGATTTTCCTTTTTTTTTTTTTTTTTTTTTTTTTTTCGAAAAATTTTCCGGGTTTTCCTTTTTTTTTCGAAACATTTTCCGGGTTTTTTTTTTTTTTTTTTTTTTTTTTTTTTTTTTTTCGAAAAATTTTCTAAGTTCTTTTTTTCGAAAAATTTTCCAAGTTTTCCTTTTTTTTTTCGAAAAATTTTCCGGGTTTTCCTTTTTTTTTTTTTCGAAAAATTTTCCGGGTTTTCTTTTCTTTTTTTTTTCGAAAAATTTTCTAAGTTCTTTTTTTCGAAAAATTTTCCAAGTTTTCCTTTTTTTTTTCGAAAAATTTTCCGGGTTTTCCTTTTTTTTTTCGAAAAATTTTCCGGGTTTTTTTTTTTTTTTTTTTTTTTTTTGTTGAAAAATTTTTTAAGTTCTTTTTTTCGAAAAATTTTTAAGTGTCAAGGTAGAAATAATGGGCTCTTTGGCCTAGGGATGTGCCTCTCGTAAAGGGTAGAAGTACGAAATTTCTCCCTACTAATAAAATAGTAATTAAAAAGTGGCAATTTTTTTGCACCAAAAATTCTTAAAAAATATAAGGAGTAATTGGTGAAAATTTGGTAAAAATCGGATTAACGGTTCGGCCGCAGCGAATTTTTTAAAATTTCAAACAGACATATCTCCGCCATTTTTTCGAAATTCAAAAATCCCCCTCGTTACATTCTTCTTCACCGGCTAAAGAAATTTTGGTGAAAATTTGGTGAAAATCGGATGAAAACTGTGGCCGTAAAGTGTTCCGGAAAAAAATGCTACGGACGGCCGGACAGCCGGCCGGCCGGCACCACAGACAAAGTTGAGATCGGTAAAGATCAATATTCGATTTGACCCTCCGGGGTCTGGAAGACCCTTCCCCAAATCCCCGACGTCGAGGGTATCGCAATAACTTCTTTAAGGAAGTTAACAAAATAAAAGTTCCGGTTTGAAGAGCTTCCAACGATAACTTCCTCAAGGATACAGGAGGAGGAAGTATTAAGTAGGAGAACTAAATTTTTGTAAAAGTTGTGAAATAAATTTGGTGGGTATCGCAGTAAGTCTTGAGGAAGTTAGAAATTTTAGGTATTTTTTGTTGTTCGTTTTCTGTTTTTTGAAAAAAAAAAATAAAAATTAAGTACCTAATAAATCGCCATTTTATTTTCCGTTAAAAAATTCTTGAGGAAGTTAAAAAAAAAAAAAAAAAAAAAATTATTTTGAAAATTTTATATCAAGGTAGAAATTCAGTACGGTTAGCCAAAGAGAGGCCGCCCTCGAGCCGGCGAAGTGACTCACATTTCTGCCTAGAAAAATTATTAAGTAAAAAAAATTTTGGAAAATTAAAATTTTAAAAACATGGAAAATTTTTAAATAATTCAAGGAATGTTTAGTGAAAATTTGGTGAAGATCGGACCAACAGTACGCCCACAGCGCTCATTTTAAATCTTTGAACAGTCATATCTCCGCCATTTTGAAAAATTTCGAAAAAAGCTCTCGTCATTTTCAAGATTTCTGTGAAAGGAAGCTTGTGTATAAATTTGGTGAAGATCGGATGAAAATTGCGGCCGTGAAGTGTTCCGGAAAAAGTGGCGACGGACGGCCGGCACCACAGACAAAGTCAGGATCGGCAAAGATCACTTATCAGATTTATCCTACGGGGTCTGGAAGACCCTTTTCTAGTAACAGGGGGTCGGAGGGTATCACAGTAACTTCTTGAGGAAGTTAATAAAATGGCCACCGAAGCAAAAATGGAAATTTTTGGATTCAACCAAGCTCAATTCCAAGAGATTCTGGCCGCCATCGGCCGTCAAGGCCTCCCAAACAAAGAAAAACCTTCGAAAGAAGATTATGGGGCCATCCCCGAATTCACAGGAGAGCCTGAAACTCTCTTCTGTTTTATTGAAAGGAGCGAAGAACTCCTTGATTTTTCTATGACAAAGATAAACCCAGAGACTACCATAATAAGAAAATTCTCAACAACATAAGGGCAAAGATAAAAGGCAAAGCCGCCCAACAAATTTGCACAAAATCCCTAGACACCTGGGAAGATATAAAAACGGCCCTCGTAGCCGCATACAGCGACAAGATAGATGAAGAGACTCTCATCCTCGAGCTAGGGAGAATGAAACAATCAAACAATGAAAGCCCCTTTCATTTCTACGAGAGAGTTGAAAAAATTCTCCATTTACTTATATCAAAATTGAACAACTCCAGCGATTCGTACACATACACCACAAATAAGCTTATGGAGAGAATCGCGTTAAGGGCTTTTTTGACAGGTCTTCAGGGAGATGCAGGTCGATTATTGATAACGAAGGGACCCAGAGACATGAATGAGGCGATATCGTTATTAACAAACGAATATCAATTCCCGGGGTTGAACAAGAAAACCCAGGACCGCGATTCACAGAACGCTTCGACTTCACAACAGTTCCATCAAAGACCGAAGACGAAACCAGGGTATCACCCTCAACAGCAACCATACCATTCCCCAAAACAAACGGGACAGTATCCCTCGAAACCACCTAATACGCAAAAACCTCCGTTCCAACAACATCAACAACGAACGCAAAAACCTCCTTTTCAACAACATCAACAACAAAAGTCCCAACAACAAGGCCAAAACCCAAATGATAAATACATCCCATATCATTTGAGGACCAAAGATCAAATGAGCTACCAAACGACTCTGAACCACGAAGTGAAGAGCACGAAGGCAGCCCCTACGGAAGAGGAACCACTGAACGAAGGACAAAACGATGAAAACTGGGACCATGAAGACGAGGACGCCTCCGAGTATTTTTTAGAGGAAGATCCGGAATCAGAAGAATAGACGTAGATCCCCGACCGAAAAAAATCCTTATAAACATCAATCCTTCCCAATCCCTTCCTTACCTTAAGACCAACAACGGTTTGAGAGTTCTAATAGATACCGGTAGTTCTAGCAGTTTCGTTAATAAATTAGCCCGGTGGACTTTTTTTAAAAAAATTTTAAAGTGAAAATCAGAAGGTTGCTTTTGCAAAGATAAAATAAAAGAAGAAAAATTAGAAATAAATGTGTTGAATGAATAGTTTCAGAACGGGCGAGGAGGGGATAAGGGGTCGTAAGAGTCTTGACTCATCACTTTGGAAACACGAAGGGCGCGGCGCTTCTTTTGAAGTAGACCAAATTTTGAACATTTTGAGTTTCCGCGGAAATTTATGGATCGATTTTCGTTTTTAGGGCGTCAAAATTCTTTAAATAAATAGAGGAATGTGTCCTATACCCGTTTTTCCAATTTTTTTGAATATTACAAAAAATAGAAAATTTAAAATTTCCACGGAAAATTTTTTTGGAAATTTGTCTGGATAGCTCCTTAAGTTTATCTAAATAAAGAAGATCTGCGTTAGAAAATTTCAAAAAAAATTAATAGCCTAAGAGAAAATCCAGGAATATTTTCAGCGCCATCTATTGTCTCAGAAACACAACTTTTGGAGTGGACATTGGCCTTAACAAAAGATAAATTCGTAGTTTCTTCCATTCACGGTGAAACAAAGGGAACCCACAGTGTTAAATTACCTGATAACTTGTTTTTCCCCAATCTAAAAACCAAAAGTACTTACTATGTATACAATTTTCACCCTGCCTTTGACATGCTATTAGGAACAGACAACATGAAAGAAATGAAAGCCTCTATACACTATGGCGAAAATGTCGTCCGTGCCAAAAACAATGAAAGTAAGATAGAGTATTACCAAATACCCCAAGAGCCTCTACAATATCAATTAGAACCCAGGTCCAATAAACAAATCCAATTACACTTTTCCACTATAAAAAATGGGTTGGTCGTAGTGGACCATAAAAAACTAAAATCTGTAGAAATTCCATCCTGCATAGTACGCGTAAAAGACCATAAAGGATACTGTTTCGCCCTTAACACCTCGAGCGAAAGAAAAATTTTAAAAGTAAATTCCCTCCAACCGGATCAATTTGAGGAAATCCAAGAAAAAGATCTTATAGACCCGTCAAATAAAAGGTCTTTTCAAAAACTAAATCCGGAATATAAGCGGAAAAAACTTTCCAAACTGATGCCTTCCGTTCGACTAGACCATTTAAATTCCGAAGAAAGATTAACAATAGAAAAATTACTTATAGAATATGCAGACATCCTTTACGACGAAGAAGAACCTCTATCAAAGACCAATCTAACGAAACACACCATAAAGACGACTAATGAGATCCCTGTCTATTCAAAATCATACAGATACCCAGAAATCTATAAAAACGAAGTGAAAGACCAAATTAAAAAACTACTTGAAAATGATATCATTGAACCTTCAAACTCTCCCTACAACTCACCCATTTGGGTGGTACCAAAAAAAACCGATGCTTCGGGAAAACCCAAATTTCGACTAGTCGTTGATTTCAGGCAATTAAACCAGAAAACAATCGATGACAAATACGACCTCCCGAACATAGAGGATATCCTCTCTAAACTAGGTAATTGTAGGTACTTCACTACAATAGACTTGGTATCTGGCTTCCATCAGGTGGAAATGGAAAAAGACAGCATACACAAAACAGCTTTCAGCGCTGCAAATGGAAAGTGGCAATTTAAAAGGATGCCATTTGGGCTGAAAAACGCCCCTAGTACTTTCCAACGGCTCATGGAAAACTGTCTCCGGGGATTACAAAACGAGATGTGCGCTGTGTATATGGACGACATCATCGTTTTTAGCAGTAGTCTGCAAGAGCATACAACCCGACTGAGACAGATTTTCGATAGATTAAGACGTGCAGGCCTAAAGATCCAGTTAGATAAGACCGAGTTCCTAAGGAAAGAGGTGGCTTATCTAGGCCATGTGGTTACCGCCGACGGATTGAAACCAAATCCATCGAAAATCGAAGCAATAGATAAATTCCCGATACCGAGAACAACTAAGGAGTTGAAAGGATTTTTGGGACTTCTAGGGTATTACCGCAAATTCATACCTAATCTAGCAGAGGTAACAAAACCCTTGACTAAACGACTCAAAAAAGGACAGAAAATAATCCCAGAGGACCCCGATTACCGTTCAAGTTTCGAACATTGTAAAATCCTACTGACAAATGACCCCGTCCTTAAATACCCAGACTATGAAAAACAATTTATACTCAATACTGATGCCTCAGGAGTAGCATTAGGTGCTGTTCTATCCCAAAAATCAGAAGGCGAAATCCATCCAATAGCCTATGCTAGTCGCACCTTAAATGAGACAGAGCAAAGGTTGTCTACCATCGAAAGAGAACTCCTGGCCTGTGTTTGGGCCACGCAGTATTTTCGGCCTTACTTATACGGACGCAAATTCATATTAGAGACAGACCACCAACCATTACAGTGGCTCTACTCTCTAAAAGAGCCGAACTCGAAACTATTTCGATGGAGGCTACGCCTCGAAGAGTTTAACTTTGAGATAAAGTATAAAAAAGGAAAACAAAACGGGAATGCAGACGCCCTTTCTAGAGCAAAAATAGCATCAAACACTCGCATCAACCTTCACAAAACCGAGATTCGCGTAGACGACACCTCATCTCTGCTCGCCCAAGTCGATGACGAACCAGGAGAGGAAACTGTCCATTCTGATAAAGAGGGCGATTCAGCCCCTGAAATCCCCATTCGAGACAGTCCAGTAAACTATTGTAAAAACCAAATCATATTATCAATAGGTGGACAACTCGTTACAGAAATTAAAACAGACAACCCTTTCGATAAAACCCGACAAACCGTTAAATTCCCCACACGAAACCTAGATAACGAAATAGTCGATTTCGTTAAACACTACTTACGACCAAATACACACTATGGACTGTATTTCACAGATCTAGGACTCTACGAGAAGTTTGCACCTCTGTGCGCCAAATTTTTCAAATTTACTCAGTTGAAATTAACAAGACACAACTCAATGCTACTCGACGTTTTAGAAACATCCGACCAGACAGAAATAATCAATAAAAATCATACCACCGATAGGTTCCATAGAGGAATCGACGAAACGTATGCTCAGATAAAAAGAGTCTACTATTGGCCGAACCTTAAAGAACACATTACGAATTTCATAAACACTTGCGAGCTCTGTCTTAAATGTAAATACGAGAGGAACCCATGAAACCCGCTTTCAATGTCACCCACACACCTTCCAAACCATTGGAAACTGTGCACATAGATGTCCTCTCCATAGAGAGACAGAAATTTCTAACCATCATTGACAAATTCTCTAAATATGCCCAGGCATACGCTAAAAATCTGCGAACGCCGTGGAAGTCACTAACAAGCTGTTAAACTTCATAACACATCACGATAACCCTGGAGAAATTGTCATGGACAATGGAAATGAATTCATCTCAAGCACAGTAAAAGAATTCCTGCAAGCGCAAGGGATTAAAACCCATTATACGTGCACTCAAAATCCGAATTCAAATTCCCCCATCGAACGATTTCACTCTACACTACTCGAAATCGTCAGGCTGATATCAGTAAGCAAAGAATTTAAAACAACCAACATAAAAGGGCGTGTCAAATTTGCCTTACTAACTTATAACAACAGTATACACACAGCCACAGATTTAACACCATATGAAATTATGAATGGACACTTGGGGACCAAAAACCCGATACCCCCTCAAGTGGAGTCCAAATTTACCAACATTTACATTTCAGAACATCACGAGAAAATGGAGAAACTCTATAAGATACTGAAAGAAAAGGCTATAGAAGAAAAGAATAAAACAATTTCAAACTTAAATAAAAACCGTGATAAACAGTTGCCAGAAATTCCAGAGGAAATATATGTCGAAACCAAGCAACTCCAAGATAAGACGAAACAAAAATATAAAAGTGAAATAATAAAAACAATAGACCCAAACAGAAAAACAGCAGACATAATACCACAACACCACAAAACTCAGCCGAAAATACACCTTAAAAATATAAAAAGACCCAGAAAAATTCTGCTAAGAGAGGGTCAAAAGGAGTTGGAAAATTCACAGGTCGAACCAGAAAACCCGGACGTTATATCAAACGTCATACAAGAACCTGAAAACCAAGAAGATTTTGACCTCATACTCAAAAACTTAGAAAACCCGAGCCCCATTCAAAACCCTGAAACAGAAAACCGATTAAAGGAAATAGTGACAGAACTAGAAAATGCAACAAAACCTATTCAAGAAACATATAAAAACCCATACGAACACTTGATAACCTTATCGCAAAGCGATTTGAATACCACGATGGAACCAAACTGGTTCAACGACAATATCATAAATTTCTATATGGAGCTAATAAACATCGAAACCTCCAAAACAAAAACGCTGCCAGACACACATGCGTTTAATACCTTTCTATACGAAAGCTTTAAAAGAGGGTACGGGAACGTAAAAACTATACGAGGAAACACTCCATCTTAGACAAAAAATTAATTATAATCCCTATAAACGAACCCGGACACTGGACTTTGAGTACCATCGACACAGAGAGGAAGACTATAGAGTACCTAAATTCCATACCACACCTACGACACAACGGCGACAGAGTATTACAAAACCTACTTTCTTACGTTCAGCAAGAATGGAAGGTCAAAGGAAATTTAGAAATCATACCACAGGAGTGGAGACTTGTAGTGCGAGACGACATCCCCATACAGACGAATTCCTACGACTGTGGACCATTTATTTGCGTATACGCGAAAATCATTTCCAATAACCAACCATTAAGCCCCCAATCATTTTCCCAAAAAGACATACCAAATATCCGTAAAAGAATCCTTAAGGAAGTCTTATCTAGAAAATTCATCTGAACTCTCTATCCCTTATAGGCTAGTCGTCGCCACCCATGGCGGGGAAATACAGAACGCCGATAGAAGCGGAGGTGTCGTCCCAATAAAACTAGGACCGGCATACATAACTTAAGGAGAACGACATTTATACTACTACCAGGACTTAAAAATGTTGCAAAAGACGATGGACAACCTTCAGGACGCCTACAAATCACTCTCCTACAAAACAAATCCCCACTCTACAATTTCTCAGACCATAGACGAATATTTAAAAACCATCCATGACACCCTACACCCCGAAAGGCAACCTCAACAAACGGACAAAACGAGGACTCATAAACCCCTAGGGTCCCTAATTAAATTCGTTACCGGTAACCTAGACCATGAAGATCAGGAAAAATACGACAAACTCATTAGCAAACTGACAGACACAAACGACAGACATGATCTCAGACTTAACGCACACCATCAACTCCTCCATAACCTGATGTCTCGATACAACAATACAGTCGAAACCCTGAACTTTAACAATAAAGAAATAACAGAAAAATTGAAACAGATTGAAAAATATCTCAACCCCATTGATCCACACTTCACCTACTTTCGAGACCTAACAACACACATTATAATCAATGCAAATTCTCTATTAAACCAATTAAGAGAAATTGAAACAGCCATAACCTTCTGTAAACTTGGAATCACACACCCAAGTATAATTCCTACCAACGTATTCGAGGAAGAAATCAAAAACT
Source organism: Orius insidiosus (assembly GCA_014119065.1). Taxonomy (NCBI): domain Eukaryota; kingdom Metazoa; phylum Arthropoda; class Insecta; order Hemiptera; family Anthocoridae; genus Orius; species Orius insidiosus. The sequence continues at coordinate 21,386 of JACGAQ010001150.1, read as the reverse complement.
TGTTCACCAAGTACGGAAATCTAAAACTGTTCGACACTATTCTTGAGTATGAACTGAACTCACAAACCGTATGTGCATACGAGGACACTCTAATAATTTACCTCATAAAAATTCCCCTATTCCGGAAAGAATCGCTATCGTTGTATTCCGTCGAACCCATCCCGATATTCCTCGACAATTCCACGTATATCTTATCCTTAGATGTAAGCTACATATAGTTAATGATAATATTATTAAGCCTTTATATTCCGTAATGTCCCCTTGTTATAAGACTAACGGAAACGAATACTTTTGTAAAATAGGAAATATTCAAAAAGGAGTCTCCACTTGTGTTAGTAAAATCCTTCCGGACCAATCTGTAGAAAATTGTAAACTCACACCAGTAGAAATACAAGACCCGTATATCCGTGTCACGGAAACAGGACAAATATTCGTAGCGTCACGACAGAAGAGAATAATTAACATCAAAGGAACTAACACCCACAAAACAGAAAGAGTCAATGGCTCATGGGTTCTAACTACCCTTGATGAAGAAGACGTTACGATCGACGGGCAACCCATAAAAACTACTACCCGTGCGAAAGGAATATGCAAAATTCCCCAAATGCCAAATTCAGAACTCGCTAAATTACCAGTAGAAAACTACTCTTTCAAATTAAAAAATTTCAAGCCTATTCCTACCCCCTCGGAACAGTGGCCACTCCTTACCACCACAAGATATACCCCTATTCATTACTCTATAGTTATATTGTATTCCATTTTTATTTATTTGTACTATTCATAGGATATAAGTATTATGTTAAATATCACAAGGTAACATGTAATAACTCTCTCTCTGAGAATTGTTCGCAGGCTCAACCTGAACCACCAACACCAACCCCGGCAGATGGTTGCGCTTGGTTTTTTTCACCCCAAGCAACCTCTAAGGGTGGAGAAGTTATCACAAGAGACATAGAAAAACGTCAACGCAATAGGACGACCTAGACACCGGCTCCAGATAAAAAGACTTAGCTAAGGAAATGAAAACTTATATATAGATCCCCCGATTGTAAACGTTAGTCTTAGTGTTGGAACTGTATGAGCATTATCTCAATTTTTACCTTGTGAAAATAATAAAGTTTCTTTTTAAAAACTATTTCTCATTTCGAGTAATCTTAACTTGTATTTTATTGTTTTGTTGCAGGCACTTCACGGATGGAGAGGGAGAGAAAAATGGACGAGAGGAACGAATCTTTGCACTCCCTTCTGTTAGAGGGTTAGAAGTCAAACCCGAATTTGTTTTAAAATGGTATGTTTACACCGGATATATTGCAGTTGATATATTGTTACTTCTTTCATGGCATGTCAGCGAGAGCGCTTGCATCTTTTTTCCACTTGCACACTGATGTCACATGCCATTAACACTCGCACGGCGGTCGGTAAAAAAAAAACGCCAACGGCGGTCGGGGTCTTTTAGACCCACGTCCAGTTTTTTGCTCAAAACCTCTGCTATATGTATAGTTTTTCTTTTCTAAATCTAATGTTTATTCGTTTTTATATTCTAGATAGGTTTATGTTCAAAAATACCATTTTATATCAGTACTAAATTTTATTTATAATACTAAGTTAGCGTATAGGTACATATTTTTAATCAAATTCTTCACAAATTTTTTAGACACTCACTTCCAAACAACTCATACATTCGCGTTTTTTGGTCTCTACGAAGTGTTTTTTGCATACAAACTGTTTACACTCGTCACATTTGGTAAAGTATTTGTTGTCATTTCCGGAGCACAAAGAACATCGACTTCTTTTTCTTGAACTGCAACTTCCATCTGATGATCTCTTTATTTGTCGTCCCGTTGCCTCAAATGCTCTGGTAAGATGTGGCTTGCATGAAATTTTTTCTTCTTGGATTCTTTTGACTCTCTGGTCAATATTCGGATTTATAAGTTGTGTGGCTAACTCTACCAAAAATTCTTTTCGTTTACGTGACTTTACAAGCGAAGGCTTCCAACTTTCGTTTTTTATATTCAGTAATACGAACGCGTTGTAAGCTGCGATATCTATAAAGTTCGTAAAAAGGGTCATGGGCCACCTCCGAAATGACCGTTTGCATGTATATTCCCCGACAATTTTGTCGAGTATGTCCACTCCACATTTCGTTTGATTGTAATAGTCAATTACTTCTGGCTTAAATTTTTTTTTCCGGGCCCATAATCTCGTGCTCATGATGCATAGATGATAATAGTACAACACATTTTTTCTTTTTCGGCATGTACGATACCAAAGTTATGTCCTTCGAAAACAAAAAGTCGGATGACATTTCTGCCCGATCTTTGAGGTCCAAAAGTGATTGAGGTAGGTCCTTCCTGTTTTTTTCGCAGAGTTCCAACTAAAGTAATACGTTTTGTTAGCAAATATCTCGCAAGGTCAATTGAAGTGAAAAAGTTATCCGTAGTTATATTTCTACCGGATTGATCTAGATGGGAACTAAGCTGTTTCACAACACGGGCACTTTGATTTGTTTCTCGTTCTCCAACTTTCCCCAAATACACGTCAAAACTTGAACAGTAATAATTTTCGGCGTCACATAGCATCCAAATTTTAATTCCATACTTTGCAGGTTTAGAAGGCATGTAAACTTTGAAGGAGCACCGTCCTCTGAAAGCAACAAGCTGCTCGTCAATAGTCGCATTTTCTCCAATTTCAAACGACGATTTGAAGGAGGCTAACAGCTCATCTGTGACATCTCTGATTGGTGCTAATTTGTCTGTTTTTTTTCGTTCTTCCCTGGTTGCAAAGTCATCGAAACGTAAATATTTCATGATTTGTCTGAAGCGATCTCGACTCATAGCTGCAGCGTATATTGGGCGACTGAATTGTTCATTCGTTGACCATAAATTATCCTTGTCCTCTTTCGATTCTCTAAATCTTCCAATCAGTAGTAGGAGCCCGATAAATGCCTTCAATTCCGCAATTGTGACGTCGTTCCACTCGATGTTCTTTTCGTTGCAAATACTTCTTGCTTTTGCGTTGGTCCATTTGACTATCGTTTCCAAAATGTTTTGAGAAAAAAATAAAGAAAACGCATCTACCTGTGATTTTATATTCCGACTTGTAGAAGTAAGGTGGCTAGAATGACGTAGAATATTTTCAGGTCTTCTTTTTGATGCTTTTGGAGCAATCCTACTCCAAGGTATGTGTGAACTCTCTACCGACGATAAATCGTTCATCTCATCAGGTGTAATAACGTCATCTTCTTCCTCGTGAGTTTCGATTTCATCCACATCACTAAATAGTTCATCACCACTATCGTCCGAAAAACTTTCTTCCTCATTTTGTCTTCGAAATTCTCCCAAAATATCATCGGCGGTCGTAAATATAGGATCGGGATGCATTTTACTAACTTTCACAATGATAGGTAATAAACGCAAGTGAGTGAAAAGAAAGAAAAAAAAAACGGAAAACCCATGAAAAATAAAAGAAGGGGGAAGCTAACGTACTTTTCTTAGAGATAAAGTAAATCCGTAACGGAAAAATTAATACCGGGAACGGCGGTAAGCCGGGTGAGAGAAAGTAAATCCGTAACGGAAAAATTAACAACGGCTACGGCGGTAGCCGGGTCTTTTAGGACCCGATTGCAGTTTTATTTACAAAAAAATGTGTAAAAATTAAAATTTTGATACAAATCTTTATATTAAATTACATTTCGTTAAAAAGAGCCTAATAGAGGAATACATGGAATGGCAGATAACAAATTAAAAAATTGAAGCTAGGAGAGAGAAAAAATCATTTCCTGGGTCTTAAAAGACCCACCGACCGCCGTGCGAGTGTTAATAAAAGCATAATTTCGAATATGACAAAGTAGATAGTTATTGAGAAAAGAATCCAAAAGAAAATTTTTAGAAGCTGTTATGATCCAACGTGAGGAAAATTCAATAAACTATAAACGAAACACTCGAGCCCTTCATCCAGCTATTTCAGTGTTTTGCAATTGAAAAAAGAGTGGGATGAACGGGGTCAATCAGTAAATGAGTAGAGTTCACCAGAACACAGTATGACGTCACGATGACGTGGGCTGTGGGACCCCTCGTGAGAATATCTAAACCCACGTTTTCATAAAAATTTTTCGGGAAGGTGCTTTTAAGGTTTTTTTCAATACTTTCATAAAAAGAATCCGTTCTGTAGTAAAAAAACGATAAATTTTTTCCGTAATTCTGATAAAAAACAATCAGACTGGTGAGTACTCTTTTGGCTTTATAATATGATAAATAAAAAAAAAAATAATGTTTATAGGAATTTCACCCAAAATTAGATAGACGAAGTTTACATTTGATGATAAAGGAGCATTTTTTCTGTAAGTTTTTTAAAAAAGTGGCAAACAATGTTTTATATTTATGGATATTGCTGTTGAAATTTTTGTATTTTGTTTTATAGGCTACGCCTTGAAAAAGGACTCAAATTGTCCGAAACGTCGGCTAGAAATTAAAAAGCATCTTATGTCAAATTAGACTGACTGTTTTTATTCCATCTTTGGCTGCAAGCCCCTACAAATCTTGATTGCCACCTACAAATATATATTTTTAACAGTAATTCCATAGCGAGCTTTATTGTTCGTATTAATGCCTTCGGAGTCTAGGCAAAAGACTCTTTTACTTAGATTGCTAATGACATTTAATTTCTGTGACAAGAATGAAAATTAATTAGTCTGTTTGAGGCCATTTGCTTACAGTACCATTGGGTACTTAAGGTCCCATTTGAGCATCTAGAAACCAAAACATCAAGGAAAGCCATCCTCCTCCATGTCAATGGTAAATTTTAACCGTGGATCGAACTGCTTGAAAATTTCGATAGTGTGATCGACACAGTTATTTGGAATGCTTGTGATGATGTCATTTACATAAAGGAATATAAATGGGACATCCTAAGGGATCTTAGGAAAACTCCTCCTCGCAGAAAGGCGTAAGCGCCAATTAGTCAAAAATGGTGTTTTAAGTGAAAAATAGTCATGGACGCCAGTTCTTTCATTTAAAATGATAGTTTCCATTTAAAAAAATTGAAAAATAAAGAAAATTGAGTTTTATATTTGTGATATACATCGGAAAACCATTGTAGTGTTAGGCTATCGTGAGCTTTCCTGAAAAATTTCGTGAATGGCGCTTACGCCTTTCTGCCTTGAGACTGTCGATATTAAATTTCTCTACAGCACAAGTTGCCAAATTGCATTGATTATAGTAACCTGTTGCCCTTCCCTGCTAACTTTGTTGATGTACGTTCTTTTTTTGGGAGTTTTGCAACTGGGCCAATCCTTTCTACCTGATAAAAAATGTCGCCGATGGACGTATCTAACTGGGCCATTGTATCAAAATCATAAGTATCTAACTGGGCCAATGAACACTAAAATAATTGTATCCAACTGGGCCAATACTTGATTATCAACAAATGCAAGGATCGTCCACAACACCAAGAAAATGGCGTTCACGTTCGCTACTTTTATTAAACTGAGAAAAGCTTTTGAATATAAAATAATAACATAATTTAACATGATTATAAAGCCGGGCTGTGTGAATTAGTATTGTCAATCAAAATATTTTTAGATGCAGCAAAATTGAGGTGCAAAAGTTGACAACTGCAGCCAAACGGAAGGCAAAGGAGCAGTTATCTGAGAGGCCTGCAAAGATAGTTCGACGCGTATTAGATGAACAAGCCTGCAGTGTTGTCACGGAGCTTTATCCCACTACCAAAACGACGGTATTAATTTGGCCGACTTGGGCACCAGTTTTGGCCGAATTCGTAACTATGGCTTTCGAGTGGTTGGCCGAGTTGGGCACGATGGATGTCAAGTCGTTGGCCCAGTTAGATATATTTTGGGTCGTTGATGAAAATATTTGGCCCGGTTGGTTACCAGCCCTTTTTTTTGCAGTTACTTGTATTTGCAAACTTTAGACATCCCGGATATTTCACATGCGTGGAAAGTTTACAGACTTGCATTAAAATATATTGTTAAACCAGTGTGTGACTACTGCATCAACTAAACTGCAATATTACAACTTGCACTATTAACTACAATTGAATAGGTGTCCGGAAGAAGGGCCTATGTCACGATTTTTCGAAACTCAGGTTTTTGTCGAATATGGGTCAGTGTCAAGTGGTGTACGTATTGCCATGGTTATTAGTTGAAAAGGAAGCTGCTAGAGGTCATGAGAATCACAATCGTTGAGAGAAATCGCAAAACTTGAAGTGGAAGAAGGGCCTAGTTATCAGTTCATCACGACAGTTGATTATGAGAATTTCCGTTTTTCCAAATGGAAGAAGGGCCTATGTCACTTTCGCTTATCTTTATTGCAATACTAATGGGATGTTTTTATTGAAGCTCCTGTAAAATTAGGAAAACGTGACATAGGCCCTTCTTCCGGACACCTATTCAATTATGCTGATTTCTTTGGTTTGGAGGACATCAAAATGAGAAACTATGAGGTACTTTTATGAATATACATTGTCTGCTAAAGTAAACATTTTTTTTAATGAATACAACATGTTAAAATTAAACACCTAAGCATGATTTTGGAAAGCGGAAAGAATGTTAAGTCCTACTGTGTCATTACTAGGTAGAAAAGATGCCCTAGCAACTAGCTTTTTTTTTTTTTTTTTTTTTTTTTTTTTTTTTTTTTTTTTTTTTTTTTTTTTTTTTTTTTTTTTTTTTTTTTTTTCAAATGAAGCCCAAATCTAGGTTTTGCTAGTGGTCTTAGGCGTAACGTTAATAGCTGTTTTCGGAGCATCTGTTTTTTTTCATCTATTTACCATTATTGATTTTAATTTTTTGTATGTGGGAATCCCATTCAGAAGCTTCGAACGCCGCCCCGATAGAGCGCGCAGAAGAACGGCGGTAAGTACCGTAACACACGAGCCGCAACCGCCGAAGTGAGACCCGCACACACGAGGCGGCGGGCGCGGCGCCCCACTCGACCGCGGTGCCACAATCAGTCAGTACGTTGAGGAAAGCAGATGGAGTCGTTTCTCCGTTTTAAAACTGCACGGAGTGCATTGATTTAAAAAAAAAACCTCGTTGTGCTATTTTCTATAATGCCAAAGGAAATATTGGGTACACCCTTAGAATTGACACCCCCTTAGATCATTGAAAGAAGCCCCAAAGAAGCCCATGCACTTCGTTTTTATAACGATCTTTGTATCCATCGTACCGAGGGTTCCAAAGGCTATAGCGGGATAAGGGGGGCAAAATGGCCCTTACTCCGATTTGGCCGAAAAAATTCTAAAAGATGCCTCCTTATGTGAATAAGAACTGATATTTTCCGAGCGTTTCCGCACCTCTTCGATAAACCTTTCTGTGTCGAAAGCCATTTTTAACTGATTTTGAGCGGCTGGCCGCGGCAGTCTCCCACTTCTTACTTACTCCCACCTCGCGTTCATGTGTAAGCTCTATCCCCTCCACGGGATCACCGCGCCGCGCCGCCTGGCGGCAGTCAACCGCGTACTCGAATCGAAAGTAATCCGTTGATAACTATGAGAAGGTGATAACTGATAACCAGAGCGCGGACATTCATGCAGTAAAAATGAAAAAACGTGCATCAAAAAATGCTAAATCGTGCAAAAAACGTGCAATATAAGTTTTAAACATGCTTTTACAGAAAATTACGTACCGACTCATAAGTAAATTTATTTGTTTTTTGGTAGATTTTCAAATGAAACAAAATGCTAATAAAAACTTTTTATTATAAAAAAAACACCAAAATTGAGGAAGAAAATAAAAATATAATTTAAAATCATTATTCGGAAATGCCATTTTCTCCAGAGTTAAAATTGGTAACTAGATACATCTCTAAGTTCTCTTCTGTGAAACCATATCGTCGGTCGCTCAAAACATTTTTTAATTGTGAAACGACCTTTCAATATCCACAGTTGTCAATGGACAATTTTTTAAGCACTTAATAATTTTTGGATCTTTCATGGATCCAAGATGGGTCGAATCAGCGTTCAAGATGTTGATTATGTTTTTATTTATTCGAAGCCTAGGTTTTTGGAAAATACCGTTTCGAATTTATTTAAAATAATTTTCCCTTTGGAATTTTCCACGTTATTGATTGATTTGTGGACGTCCTCGATGATGGCAATTTGTTGGCTTAAGGTCAAATTTTTTTCCTGGAGCCTTTCAATCGCGATTGGGAGGAAATTTAAATTTGCAGCGATGCATGTAGGAAAGATCAGACACTATTAAACTTGAACTTAAAACGCTTTTGACTTAGACGATTGACTGCGCATCGTCTTCAATCATTGAAATCACATTTTTAAAATCTTCTAAATGTTCAGCATAAAAAGTTTTCGGCAGCCAGAAAAAAACCTAAAGAATATACACAGTTGTTTTGCTATTTTCCAGTCGTCTGGCGTCAGAAAAGGAAGATTGTGGTCCAGCAAAGCAATTATTGTTTTGATGTAAATTTCAAGTTCGACAAATCTTTGAATCATGTAACAAGTAGAGTTCCACCGAGTGGCCACTGAGAGAATTAATTTTTTGGGATTATTGATTCCATGGAAGGTTTGGCATTCGTTTGTTTTGAGTCGATTTAGCGCTTTTTCGAAAATGTGATACTATTATTTTAATTTTGTATCAATAATGAAAGAGTTACTATTTAAAACAGCAAAAACAATTAAGTTCAAGTTATGGGCAGAACACCCATAATGATTATATTTAAAATGTCTTAATCGCTCGTGCTATGTTCGCTGCGTTGTACGAAATAAACATTATTATTTTTTCTTGAATATCTCAAAATTCGAAAATTTTTTCGATTTCATTGGCCAAATTTTCGCTGGTGTGGCTTGAGTTCATGACCGCGCAACTCAATATAACATTTTTTAGGACTCCCTCTTCAACGTAATGCGCTGATAAAATAGGACTTGAAATTAATCGAAGTCCAATAATCACTCGTTAGTGTCAATTTTTCACTTTTGTATTTTTTTTTCATCTCCCTGTTGAAATTGTTGAACATGTTGAACATCGTCTCCCTGTTGAAAGCGCGTGAATAGTGGTTTTAGAAATTTTTTGCTGGGACGGTATACAACCGTGAGTCAAACCGTTTCATCGATACTCGTAGTCAGACCATCGATGAGTCGGACTCGGGTGACTCGGCTCTTCTAGAGCCAATAGAGTTTGTCATGGACTCATAGAACCGTATCCCCGATCCAGTTCCATTGGAGCCGTCAAGAGATTTGTGATGGAGCCGTTCCAAACCGTTCCGAGTACGTATTACGTTCCATGGAACGGCTCCGCCGTATTCGTTACATCCCTAGTTTCAGTCACAGAGTATAGCTGTTTCGTTGAAATGTTCGAGCCATGAAAAGAAGTCGTAATCGTCGTCGCCGGAAAATGTTGGAATAGCGTCTTCTTTATCACGGAATGAAATCGTTGACGGTTTCGTTTCTTCGTGCCGTTGTTTTTTTTTCACATCCAAAAATGGTAAAGAACCAACTATCTCATTTTCAACGGTAAATTGAAGTTTTCGGTGGTAAGGATTAAAAATGTTTAAGACAAGATCTATTTTACTTTCTGGGAGTTTTAAAAATAAATCATCAACGTACTTGCAAAGCCATTTTAGGTTAAAAGGAATCTGGCGAATTGACCATTTTAACAGATCATCTATAACCAACCCTGCTAATAACGGTGATAATACCCCTCCCATTGCCACACCTTCAATCTGCGAGTATGTTTTACCCATTGCACCTAGTATCCCTTCGGGCTAGTGAATGTTAAAATTTCTATTGAATTATTATATATAATCACTTTAAGAAGAACATTAGTGCAAAGTGGACTGAATATCTAACGACACCATTTTTTTATCTTCTTCCAAAACTAGCAATTCAATTTTTAGTTTGAAAGCTATTGAATTTTCCACATTAAATTTGGGATCCTGAAGGAAAACCTTGAGTTTAGTTTTAAACCATTTAGATAAATTTTCAAATGTGTGATGATAACAAGGACGACCGGTTCAAAAATGTTCGGCCGATTTTCGAGTCGATACGAAAACGATGTTTTCAACTCCAGTACGTGAAAGGGAAGCCAAACCCATGGGGAATTAAATTATTTTTTCTTTGTGGAAAATCAGGAGTACCGTATGACTTTATAATATACCCGGGAGAGAAAACCAAATCTCTTCCGACTCTTCATATAGCCTCTTCCTGTCAATGTTGTGCTACGCACCGCAATCATGGGGTTATCGCCGTGCTGATGAAATTGAAGCCTTTCAACGGTCTTTCATCCGCAAGCTCTTTGCTCTCCCGAAATTCACCCTAACTTTGTCATATACTTGAAAACGTCCGTGGATCCGCTGTACCTTTACACCCTCAAGCTTCATCTCAATTATATTTGTTGGGTCCTCTTGTATTCTCCTTCAAGGCTTCCAAGAATCACGGCCATAGAAGTGATTAGAGCCTATATGTCGTGGCTTGCTCACCTCAACACCCTCTGTCAGGATTACAATCTGGGTTTTACGTTTGCTCTGGAGAAGGTGGAAGAGTGTAAACCAAGACTACCCATAGTTTTGGATGCCATCCGGGCAAAACATGGCCAAGACTGTCTCCAGAAACAAGGCCAAGACTGTCTCCAGAAAGCCATTCGCTCTCAAAAGTTCCCCTACTTAGCCCAGCTGGACCACTCTATGCCCTTCTTTATCCTATCCGCTCCCCTTCCCTTAAGTCCTTTGTATTCTCGTTGGCTTCTTTAACCACTGAATCATAATCTAGACTGGAATGGCCTTGGAAGGAAAAAAAATGTTTCCACTACGACAAAACAGCCGCTATAAAGCGGCACCGTCGAGTTGGTGGTACTCGAAACAACCGCTAGATCGGGGTGAAAACGACGGTGATTATGCGTTTCTATTGGCTGGCGGTTCCACCCAATCATTATCATTTGTTTACATTTTGAAACTATCGTAAATAAATCATCACCTGTCATACATTTCAGCTAAAAAACTGTTGTTTTCAACTTTATTTTTCTTTGGCTATTGCTCGTGAGGTTCTCAGATCATAACTGTATCTCCTTGAGCATGGAGATAGCATCTTTTTTGTCACCGCCTAAAAATTCTATAACATAGAATTATAAATGATGAAACCCTGGCACTTCTACAGAACTTTTTTCTCCAACAGCAAATAACCCTTTACGGAAATACAAAAAAATTAATACAAAGTGGCCCAACCCGATGGAATTCCACCCTATCCATGATTGAAAGATTTGTAGAGTTAAATCAACGTTACTTTGGTAATCATTTTGAGAAAACTGTTAAAACAAAAACTAGAAAATTTTAACATGGATGAGAAGCCGGAAATAGTAGGTCAAATTTTAGAAAGTCTAAAAAAAGGTACGGCTGATAGGTTGGGGAATGTAGAGTATAGCAATACTCTAGCTTGCTGTACATTCCTCGACCCAAGATTTAAAATATTGGTTTCCCGCTGAACTCTGAGGCAACCAAAACAAAACAGAAAATTGAAGATATGCTGACGGAAATGTTTGCGACACTACATCAAAGTGCTAGAACTTCAGCATCCAATGATTCCCAAGCCGCAGAGCCTCCTCTGAAAAGAAGGAAGCTTTCGATTTGGGAATCATTGGATGCTGAGGTGGAAAGCCTAAAAAAGAAAAAAGATAATCTTGGCGGCACTGCTCGAGCAATCGTTGAAACTGAAAGGTATTTGAATGAGCCATTGTTGGACAGAGAGGGTGATTGCTTTGGTGGAGGGACAACAACCATAACTATCCGAATTTAGGTAAATTAGCGAGGAAGTTCTTATGCACCATGGCAACGTCAGTTCCATGTGAATGACTCTTTTCGAAAGCCGTGAAATTCTTAATAAAAAAACAATTAAATTTAGGGACAAAGAAAGTAGAAATGCTTTTATTTTTAAATATTAATAAAAATTTGTAATAAGTTTAATAGTAATAATTTTTTTTTCTTTTATCAACGTTTTTCGTTTTTATTGTACCTACTACATAAAATTACATATTTTTTACAAGCGTTTTTGTTTTTTATGGAATTCCTTGATTTAAAATTTAATTAAGAATAGAGATATACCTAATTTTATTGTTGTAACTGTTACGAGACTGATAAAGGCTCGCGGCTTGTGGACGTACGAATAATCATGATACTATGAAAATCACCATAAATAACAGTCACCGTTATTTTCACCGTTATTTAAAAGTAGCAATCACTGTTACCCGAAAATCACCATATCGCTCATCCCTACTCTCGGTTCCTTCTTTGCTCGTCTGGAGCGCCTGTCCTCGACAAGACGCCAGGTGGGGGCACTCATACTCCTGCTTCTTCCTCGCCCTTAGCACGTGGTGGGGCAGTGCCTCGCCCCAAGGCGTCCTCCACCTCGCTAACATCGCTTAAGTCCGTGAAATTCCTCACCCTCTCTTCTGCGGCTTTCTCCTTGTTCCTGCTTGGTACCTTTCACCGTTTCTGACTTTTCTTCGTTGGCCTAGCACGGTAGTGCTCGCGTTCCAGGACCTTCAGCGTCTGGACGCAGCTCTTTAATTCTCCAAGCTTGAAGGCTTCAAACGGTAGTTACGTTTCGACCAGTTCCATGGATTTGCTGCTTGAGTCTTAGATCTGGTTGGAACGATGAAAAAAAATAAAGCCGAAGAAATTCCTGTTTCATTCCTTCCGAATAAAAATCGGTCAGAAAAATCAAGCCTTTTTGGATTCACGAGAAATCATACGATTGTTTCTTACGTCCCATCAAAAAACAAAGCCGTGGTCTTATTATCCACCCTCCATCATGACGATAAAATCGATATGGATACTTTTGAAGAACAAAAACCAGAAGTGATTACGTTCTACAACTACACCAAAATCGGAGTCGACATCAACGATCAGTTGTGCTCAAATTACACATTCAGTAGAGCAGCAAGGCGCTGGCCATTGTGCCTCTTTTTCCATCTTTTAAATATTTCAGCAATAAATGCGTTTATTGTGCACAAATCAAACAATACAAAATCAAGAAATGACAAATCCAAAAGGGTCACTTTCCTTAGAAACTTGGGCCATCAATTATTAACTCTGCAAATCATATCAAAGCCTTTTATTGTTACATTCTCCATAATGGTAGCGGCTGCAGTTATAACACCTTCTGGAATAATGATTGTCTGCTACGCGACAAAACGACCAATGGATTCCAATCCAAAATGCCCGTGGTCATTCGACCCGATTATTGCCTGCGATGTCACATTACTAATGGTCCTATTTCTTTCCATTGGAATCCATTGGAGTGTGTTATCACTTTAAAAATCGTTCATTGGCGTAGATAAGGAGTTTCCCGTTATTTATTTTTTTAGAATGGAAAGGTAAGTCATTTCTTATACTTTTGTGTTTTTGTGTTCATAATAGTTTATTCTAATGGCACAAATAGTTTTAACGCTAATTTCATTCACTTTTCTAAATAAAAACGTAATTTTTCTTCGGAGGCACCCACAGGTGCCCGTGGTCATTCGACCCGATTATTGCCTGCGATGTCAACATTACTAATGGTCCTATTTCTTTCCTTTTTTTTTATTCCTAATAATCATTTTATGTTTCCTGACTAATTGTTTCTGTTCTTATACTTTTATCGCTTTATGGAGATGATAAACATCACGAATGAACTAACCTTTGTGTAACTAACCTGTGGCTTGACTGTTGTTTCTATCAGAATATCAACTGTAAGTCGTTCTACTTTCTTCCACTCTTTTTACTATCTTTTATGGTATTCTCGATTACACATTTTCAAGCATATTTTATTTAGGAGAACTACTTTGCCACTCTTTGAAATTATACAAAGGCTGGAGTCAGGGGAGGACCTTGAAGATATCGAGGTCACTGCTTTTCCTCCCGAAGATAACAACAATTTGATGACCGATGAAGACAGTGGTGACGAAGAAGACTTCGATATGAACCATTTGCCTGGGTCCGTCCTACGATCGGACGTCGAAGTCCATTATACGAAAATGACTGAAGAATCGGAAAATGAGGTTATTCTATTTGATGATGAACTGACTGTAATCGAAACTAATGACAACGAAGATGTCTCTCAGGTATTATACGAGGAACAAATGGACACAGACCAAAGGAATGACTCACATGACGAAGAGTTAACTCCCATGTCTATGACAATCGAAACGTCAGGAAAGGAAAAAACGGACGAATCTTCAAAGATCGACTCTTCAAGAAAGAAAAAAACGGATAAATCTTCAAAGATCGACTCTTCAAGAAAGAAAAAACGGACGAATCTTCAAAGATCGACTCTTCAAGAAAGAAAAGAACAAGAGGGATCGTTAAAATCGAAAAAAAAGGATCGTTAAAATCGTCTTCAGACATTGTCACTTCTAGTAAAAAAAAATTGCGAAGCAAAAAAATCAATCCAAATGCTTCTAGCATTTGGATGAAAGACGAGAAACAATTTTCATTGAGTGGACGGGGAAATGCTAAAGAATACATGGAGGAAAACTTTGGAGAGAAAAAAACATGCGTCGAATGGTTTGAGAAACTTTATTCCGAAGACATAATTGAATCGATGGTCTATCAATCTAACTTATATGCATCTCAACGAAATTTCGCCTTGGATCTAAGTAAAGAGGAATTGAAAGTATTTATTGCCATTCTTTTGTTGACTGGGTACATGACACCCAACAATATAAGAATGTTTTGGTCGTCTTCCTCTGACACGCATAACATGATGGTCTCAAAAAGTATGAGGCGAAATAGGTTTCTGGAAATTCAAAAATATCTGCACTTAGCAGATAACGCAAAATTACCGACAAATGACAAATTTGGTAAGTAAGGGAATACATTTCAAAATTGGATAGAAACTTTAGAGATAATTTTCACTATATAAAGGCTTCCCATATCTCCATCGACGAGACTATGATTCCGTACTACGGAAAACACAGTGCTAAACAGCATATTCATGGAAAACCAATCAAATTCGGCTATAAATTTTGGTCCATGGCCACTAGGGATGGATACCTTATTTCATTTGAGCCATATCAAGGATCGAAAACTGCACCTCTTCCTCAGCAAGAGTTTTTGGGCCTTGGAGGAGCAGTCGTTGCGGAACTCCATTCTCGACTCCCAATCGAATACGCTCCGTACAATCTTTATATGACAGATTTTTCAGCGGACTAAAACTAGTGAAGTACTTGACTGAAAGAAATGTTGGAGTGACGGGAACAATTTTAGAGAATAGAACAGAAAAATGTCCTTTGAAAGATTCTAAATTACTGGCAAAGAAAACAGAGGTGCCATCGACTTTTTGAATACCGAAAATTGTATAATCGTCAAATGGAACGATAACACATCGTTACTATAGTGTCTAACTGCCACGGCGTCAGTCCCATTTTCAAAGTTGACAGGATTGGCGTTGTTGACAAAAAAAAGACAAGAATAAAAATAGACTGCCCAAACTGTACAAAATTGTATAATTTGTACATGGGTGGCGTGGACCGATTCGACGAAAATATAGCTAACACTCGCATATCTGTAAAAGGTAAAAAATGGTGGTACCCCATATTTGCCTTCGGGATTGACGCGGCGTGCCAAAACGCATGGAAATTACATAATTTAGGACTTGACAAAAAGAAAAACTCACTCTCTCCAAATTCAGACAGGCAATAGTCAATGAAATCTGCTTTAGGTATGGAAAAGATCCCGAGAGGGAGCCAAGGCTCCAAAAAATTCCCAAAGATTTGAAAATCTTCCTTACAAAAAAAATGGACACGAGCTAACCGACACCGTTCAACATAAAAGATGCGCGGAATGCCACAAAAGAACTAGAAATTATGTGTAGCGTGCAATGTAGGGCTGCACATACATTGCACGTACAACTTTCACAAAAAAATAAATGTAATTTAGATGTTTAAAATTAAAAAAATGATTTGTACGTAATTGTAATCTTTTTTGTTTCCATTATCTATCCCAATATTTCAAAAAATAAAATTTTAATAAAAAAAAATAGGTAATAAGAATAGGATATTAAAAATGACTAGCGTGAAATTAAGTCGGAGACAATGCCCGTAGGCACCTACAGGTGCCATAATAATTACTCCTAATTACTGCAATTAATAACATGAAAAACACATTAGATATCATTTTTAGGACTAAATAATAGGTTTTAGCAAAAAAAATTTTTTTTAAATCCACTAGGAAGCTTATGGGCGTTCGAGGGTACCTTTCGACTCCCAAGATTTTCGTCCTTGAGGTAGGGTCAATTTCGATCACTAATGTGTCTTGTTGGGTTCTTGATTTCGCTTTGGCCTGATGAAAGTCTTAATATCGAGCTCATGATTATTTTATCACATATATCACGGTTCTGGTTTATTATTGTATCTTTCGCATTTTCTTCGTTCAGCTCATCGGGTACATTATAATTATCAGCCTTGGGAGATTTTTAGATTTAGCTTTCGCATCAATTTTATCACAGCTTTTGTTTATGTTTTCGACGAGTTTATCATTGTCCGTCTTGACCTTGTTTATCAAAACCCTACCGTTCGAAATTGTTTTGACCTCCATAACCCCAACTTGGAGATCGACGATGTTTACTTTTTCGACTTTTTCAACGCGGACTCTAAGATTTTGTCTTCCTCCATTTTGTTTCTAGAGGAAACCTCCTTGGACAACGTAATCCCAGCTGGAACTTCTCCAGCAAACTCGGCTCATGTAGGTGATAAAAAATTTCGGCCAAAACAAATATTTTCCCATTGATTTCTTATCTCCAAGCCAAGGGGTCTCTTTGTGTAGTTCACCTGAACCTCGGCCGTGCTAGACCTTCGCAATAACAGAGGACGTGCTCCGCCATCCTCCTCTCCTCCAAACAGAAGCGGCAGGTGCTGTCCTCTGTCACTCCCAACCTTTGAACTCTCTGTTTTTTAGTTGGCCTCCACAGGTTAAGAAAAGAACAATTAATTTTTTGATCTTTATTAACGATGACGACCGGTTTCGCAATACAATTGCATCTTCTTGGTCTACGATCTACAAAGGTGCTTGCGGAGTTTGCAGTGACCGGTCAGCAGACCCACCATAGGGCAGTTACGGCTCCTCTCAGCGCCTATCTAGCCCATATGAATACAACAGTAGTTTGTCTCGAAGCTTACAGAACGCGCTACTTCTGTTCCATTTGAAACAGCCCCGGAGAACTCTAGAGGTACTTTATATACTCAAAGGTAAAAGAAACAATCAACATTTTGAGAGAAAAAAGGCAAAACTCCGACGCTTCATTTCCCCGATTTTCACAGAGGTTAAAGAAATCCATGACTCTCTCGACATTCCGCTAGGTTAGCGGCGCTAACCATTCCTCGATTCTCTTCTAAAGAAATGAACCGTTCAATTATTTACCGATCCATTGCAATACTATGAAATTTTCATTTTTATCCCTGTTTTAGAAATATAGCCGAAGACCTTTCTTTTAGAATTAATAACATGCTTTTAGACTCCTTAGAAATAAATAACTCGTGAGGACTTATTAAAATTTAAATCAAGAAAAGCAACAAGAAATCATCTACACATCATTCTACACATATGGTGGACATATTCTCAGTGCAACGTAGGGCTGTACGAGTTGTTGCAGGCATCGCATTCATGGATGATTGTAGACAATTTTATATAAAGTACAATTTTGACCGTGCCCTCTCTCTATATTTATGAGTGTCTGTTGTATACCAAGTGTAATCTTGACTCACTTAATATGATTGAATTCTTGAATACGGTTTGAATACTTGAACACTTGAATATGGTTGATCATAATTACGAAACCAGGCAAAAAGGCAACCTGGTCGTCCCTTTACAAGGCTCCGTAGAACCAAGCATGGGGTGTAAAGTTTTTTAACAAGCTTCCTAAGTCTGTTGCCGTTCTACCACTTGAAAAATTTAAAATTAAAATTAAAAACATATTACTCAGAGAAGCCTTTTATTCATTTGAGGAATTTTTTAAACTCGACAAATTGTGATGTTATGTACCTGCTCTAGTCCTGATCTTTTGTGATAAATTATGTTCCTCAGATAGTTTCCTTTTATATTTTAAGGTTGATGATTACAGAACATAGTCCTTTTTATGTTTAAGTTCCTTGATTTTTGTATTAGTTTTATGTTTATTGTTAATGACAAATATATTAGAAGTATGTTGGTGGTGATAAAATATTTTCTTCCATAAACAATATGGGTACCTCATTAATAGAATTTAAAAAACAAATTTGCTTTAAATATTAAAAATTGAGAAATAAAATACATTAAAACAGTTAATGAAAGAAAAATGAAGCTTTTTATCAATAAAAATGGGGATATCATTGAAAAAAATAAAATTAAAGGCAACAAAAAGTATCATTTTTCAAGTAATAGCAGTTATAAGTAATAAACAATATGGGTACCTCATTAAAATAGAATTTAAAAAACAAATTTGCTTTAAATATTAAAAAGTTGAGGAAAAAATACATTAAACAATAATTGAAGGAAAAATTAACTTTTTATCAATAAAAAATGGGGATATCATAGAAAAAAATAAAATTAAAGCAACAAAGGTATCATTTTTAAAGTAATAGCAGTGATTAGTAATGGTATAAGGGATATTTTCAGTCAAAACAGTCAGTAACACTACTAACAAAACAACTAAAAATTCAAAAATATGCTAAAAGAATGAGATTTTTTTTTAATGAAAAAGGCTAAAAAAGAAAGTCCGGTATTCGTTTTCAAGTCAGAATCAAAAACTGAACGTTTTCATGCCTTCTGAGAAATCATAACCGTTAGGACAGTGTTACCACCTTACATTTTTGGTCTTCCTTCATGAATTTATTAAAATTCGGGAGAAATAATACCAATAATTATTGATCTAGTTTGAGATTTCAGGTAGTTAAAAGGGGGGGGGGGGGGAATTTAAAAGGTCAGGCCTAAAATTTATTTTCATAGGCAAGTAATATTGAGAAAAAGTTCTGAAAGTATGATGGCGGTGATCATAATAATATTTCTCTTCTATAAACATCATAGGTACCAAAAAATAGAATTTGAAAACCAATTTAACGCAAAGTTAAATGATAAAAATCAAGAAATAAAATACAATAAAAAACAGTAATTGAAAGAAAGATGTAGATTTTAGTTGATAGAAAAGAAGATTTCATGGAATAAGTAAAATTAAAGGCAACAAAGGCTTCATTTTTAATGATAATAATTAAAATAAATGGCTTGCGGATGTTAAAAAGACTAAAATATGAAACAATCAACACAACATTTACCAAAATGTCCAATAATTAAAGATAAAAGAATATAGAGAATAATATTATAAAAGAAAGCAAAGAGAATAAAGCTAACCTAAAGCGGTCAGAATGCACGTTGACAAATTTAACGCAAAATTAATTTCAAACACTTTTTATATAATAAAAAGTTAACTTACCTAAAAAATTAAGAAATAAAAGCCCTTGGCGAAGATCTAGAAGTTAAGGGGAGAGACGCTTCAAAATGTCTTCTCCGAGATCCAACTCTGGAAAAACTCTGAAATCTGCGATCGGATATTTCAGTCAAACCTTTAATGGAAACTGTAAAACCACTTACCAAAACAAAAACAAAAAACACAAAAATATTCTAAAAATTAAAATTATGTAAAGGATATTATATAGATTTAATAAAGATTTAAATAACGCTAAAATGATCGGTGGTCCGGTTGTTCGTTTCGAAGTCAGAAAACTGAACGTTTTCAAGCCTTCAAGAAATCAAACGTTGAGCAGTGTGACCACTTACGTTTTCGGTATTCCTTCATGAATTAAATTAAAAATCGGGAGTAATTTTTATTCTCAAAGAAATAATGCCAATAATAATTAATTGTTAGATATTTATTACTTATCTATAGTAAAACGATGAAAGAAAGTTAGAATTTCGGAGGGGCCACCTTGACATGGCCGTATTTTAACATTGATTTTGTTGTAAATGAAAACATAACTCTTAATTTAATACAAAAAATAATATTGAAAATTGATTTTTCTCGAATAAAAGCACAAAATAGTAGACAATTGCCTATAGTGAAGGCAAGTTGGAATTCGGAGGGGCCACCTTGACATGGCCATTGGTTTTGAAATTTTTGAATTTTTGAAAAAATTAGTTCAACACTTAAAATTAAATTCTAAAATTCTAAAAATATTAACAAAATCCAATACTTAAACTTCAATACTTACGAATGGTCGTAGGAGAACCGGACCAAAAATATAAAAAGAGGGGACCTCTTGATAAAATAAGTTAAATCGAGGATAATAATTAAAAGTATTTAAGCAACTATTTATCCTGACAAAATCAAGTTAAATGGAGAGATAATAAAAAAAGATAAATAAAAGAATTGATCTCAGAAGATTATCAAAAATCGGATTTGCAATTTAAAAATTGCAATTTCACGTGCAACCCTAAACGTGCACAGTTGGAATAAAAAATGTTTTTAAAAAAGATAGTTAATTGAAAAAACTCATACAGAAAAAGTGCAGAACAAACCATACAGAAACAAAACCAGAAAAAGGGGAAAAAATTCAATTACCAAAAAATTTAAAAAATTCATTCATCAGCAAAAAAAAAGTTATTTTGATTTGGCGTTTTGGAGGGCCTCCCGGCCCTCGTTTCCGCTTCCTCCCGCATCTGTAAAAAAAAAAAAATTAATAAAAAGAAAAAAATAATAATGAATTATTACTTACTCCTCAAGGAGGGCGGCGGCACCACGAAGGTTGGCCGGGGAGACTCTCCTCACATAGTAACAATATGTTATCAACGCATTTCTGTAATTAATAAAAAAATTAAATGAATAAGTTGAATTTTGATTAATAAAAAAGTTTGTAGTGATAAATGAAATAAATTTAAAAAAAATGCACTTCTAAAGGAATAAGTTCTCTTTCTTTCATTTGGCAGTTTTTTGCTTATAAAAATATTTTTTAACTGTTTTTCGAAATTTTTTTTAAGTATCAAGGTAGAAGTAATGGGATTTTTGCCCAAGAGAGGTCCCTCCCGTTATGGGTGGAAGTATGAAATTCTCCCTACTATAATGATTATCAATGTAATAATTAAATACAAATTTTTTTTACGCAAAATTTGAAAAAAATAATAAGGAATAATTGGTGAAAATCGGACCAAGCCCGGAGCGATTTTGTTTAAATTCCAAACAGATTTATCTCCGCCATTTTTTCGAAATACAAAAATCACCTCGTTAGTTTCTCCTAGAATAAAAGGAGGGGGGGGGGGGGGGAGAAAAATTGGTTGTGGAAATTTAACGGCCAATAAAATCCGAAAATAAAGTTAAAAATTAATAAAAGGACGAATTAAGATGTTAATTATTGTCTGTCAAAATGTAGGTCGAAAAAACCATAAAAAACTAAACTTAAGGATTGAAATTGTTATGTAGAAATAATT
>JACGAQ010001149.1:0-69374 GCA_014119065.1 Orius insidiosus | reverse complement strand
CTTTTCCCCACAATACCGGATACCACACCTTGGCGAATAACTGGGGTATCCATGCACTGTCCGGACATTTGGATGACTGGGCTTTGAGAAACTTGTTGAAACGTGAGAAAATTTTTGACAAGCAACACCCAATTTACAGGATTTCGAGCATTTCTTTTTGACGATGAACTAATCTTTTCTTCTGATATCCCAATTTTTTTAACCTGCGCATTTTCCACAAATATCTTCCATAGATTTTCATTTTCTTTGGCACGGCCAATGGAAAAGGGTTTTCCACACCCCGTAGAGGAAAACTGATAGGTGACCTTTACCGATCATAAGGTTGTTCGTAGTGCCGTCCGGCCGTGTGCCTATCACCGGTTTTCCGGAACACTTCACGGCCGCAATACTCATCAGGTTCTAACCAAAGTTTCACAAAATCTCAAAATGACAAACAATGTCATTTTGTAATTTTATATCAATTTTTACGCATCATTAGGCGAACTTTATTATTTTGAACTTTTTCACTTATCAAGCGGATTTTTGGTCTAGGTATAATAATGAAATGAACTCACCTACCGGCTTATATCTACTGTAGTGCCATCTATCAGCCGTTCAGAGAACTCTAAGCCAGTAGGAATCCAAGTTAGAATAAAATAGGATTTAATTAAAGAATAATTATTTCCATTCATAAATAGGTACAATAGAAAGATATCATGATTTATCTAATATCATAAAAGTCAGGTACTATGTAGGTTTTAATGACTGCGACAATCCTGGGCATAGTCTCCAATACATGCAGCGTAGGACATAACTGTGGGGATGAAAGATTGTTCATAAGCCCAGAATAAAAGTGCGACCAAGGTCCAGTGGCATAAACTGGTACATCTTCTCCTGAATGGGTTTCCATATCTTTTGGTACACCACCAAATATTCGGTTTTCATGTCTTAAAAAAAAGGTATATTTTTGTACTATGATTTTAAAAAGCCCACCTTTTTTGAACTTCGTCCTATCTTGATTGGGGCCATTGGCGTAGCTCAAAGTGTATATTTTGATCCTTTTTCGTCAACGCCACCATAGCCTACGACGTCAGCTCCTCTTACTGGATATCCACTAATACTCAAAGTGTGTGCATGATCAGCAGTCACGACAATCAAAGTTTCTTTAGGATCCGTGTTTTCATATGCATATTGTATCGCATTTGAAAATTCAACCGTTTCAGACAAAGCTCTCATCGCCTTAAAATTTATTGAATAAAAATTATGAAAAAAAATTGAAAGATTTAATTACCCATGTTTTGTGGTGCGCTTGATCTATTTTGCCTCCTTCTACAAACAAGAAGAACCCATTTTTAGACTTATTTTTGAGTAAATTAACTGCAGTTTTAGTCATCTCTGAAAGCGAAGGCGTTTCTGAATTTCTTTCGTCTTGGTATGGCAAGTGACTATCACTAAACAAACCTAAAACCTGTTAATACTGAATAGGTCTAAAAAAAACTTATTACCTAATAAATAATCAGTTTCTTCAACATTTAACCGGTTCATTTCCGTTTTTGAAGTGATAAATTGGGCGTTTTCCTTCCCAGTTTCCATTCTTCAATTAAATTTCATCTCTTCTTTTCCCATTTGTATATATGGCCGAATTCGAGTCCTTCAATAAGAAATAGTCACGTCCACCTCCCAAAATTACCTGGAAAATAAGATTTTTAAGAATTGACCTATGAAAACTGATTATTTTACATTTAAATTTTTGCCGGGACTTAATGTGACCAGTTGCTTAGCAATATCCACGCAGTTGGTCTTGTTGTTTTCGTCTGCTTTTATTTCTTGGTCGTATTCCATAGTCCTGTAGGGCACTTTGGCATAACCAGCCGCCGGAGATGCGTCAGTTATTCTAAAAGATTACAAATCTATCAAAATATGGAAATTTTTGAGAGGGAGGGGTGATGAAATTATTCAGGCTGTGCATAGGGGACCGTCTCTTAAGGGTGTTTCTGGACCTGAAGGGCTTTTCATTTTTTCAAGGAAAACTTAAAAAACCAAGTAATCAAAACATCGCTGATGCTTTTACCTCGTGGTGGTCACTATGCCTGTCGCTTTTCCAGCAGCTTGGCTCCAGTCTAGAAGCGTTTTCACACTCGTCGTTTCGTCGACGGTCTGACAAAAAGTGTCATTCGGCATTACTTTAGCGGTGACTCCCAACGCACCGAAATTCGTTTTCACCCCGCTCCAATACGCCGTCCCCGTACATGCAGAATCAGCCACTTGCATATCCACACAGTAAGTCTAAAATATTTAAAATTAAATTTTTCTTCGTTTCTTTTTTTGCCATACTTTGGAGAATCCGGTGTGAGGGAATTGCTCAAAAAAGAGACTGTTTCTTCTCCGGTCATCCCTGAAGTTTGTCCTTTGTAAATCCTCGAGGAGACAACTGTTGCCAAAGACATTCCGTCCCCAATGAAGAATATGATATTTTTCGCTTTATGTGTATTTTCTTTGTGCTCCATTTTATTTTTTAAAGTCAACGAGTTTTTGTTCATCCAGTATTCTTTGGCTAAAAAAAGATTGTTCAGCTAGGTGCAATAGATTGTAATTCTCCATAAAGTTAGCCTTCATCCAACTCGGTACCAACTGACGAAACTCCATTTATTTCTAAAATCATCGTCTTTCTCATGGTCTCCTACCTTGATTTTCTTGGAGATTATGAATAGAAAATTTTACAGAACGTTAACGGTACATAGCGAATTTTCGGGTCATTGTCATAATGCGCGATTTCTAATTTGACTTAACTGTCTTTATTGTCTTTAACTTTTCACCCTTTTAAAAAAATGTTTAAACTGAAACTTACTTTCTTCTCCTGTTGGCCTCACTCCTTGTACGTTGAAGTCCATAGGTTCTAAACAAAAGAAACATTTTAATTGCTAGGGTATTTATTAAAGGAAATTATGAAGCATAAAAACTCTCTTCCTTGATCTGGAAAATGTATAAAAACAGTCTTAAGATGCCAAGGTTTGGAAAAGTGGAATACTTCGAGCAGAAAACCCAAGGACGTTTGAATATCGGAAAGCGGATCGTTGGGTTTTATTTTCAAAACGAATTTTGAAACCGTTAAAAAAAATTTGCCGAACATAAATCAAATGTGATAACGGAATAAGATTTATAAGAGCTAGAACCAGTTCTAGCGTCGATAAAAAAACTTCTAAATGCCATTTTAACACCCTAAATACGGTAAATTTACATGCTAAAGTTAAGACCGATAAATCGCCTATAAAACTTACTTGTCCTCGATTTTAATCTGTCTTCGTTCTGCCACCCCGAAAAACCGATAAGACACGGAAAAAATTGAAAAGTCTCTTTAAGACGGTCGAAGACGTAAAAGAAAATCCCGAATTTTTTCAAATATTCAATGATAACGGCTAGAAAATATTGGAATAAATCAATTGGGCTTGGCTTAAACGTCAATAAATAAAATAAAAATTATAATTTGACAGTTTTATGAGTCTTTGAATACAAGGGAACTGAAAAGATTCAGACCTTTGAAGAGAAATATTTCGGATGAAAAAATATAAGTCGTCTAATTCCAATGAGTTATTTTTGAAGTGACTTCATGTAATTAAGTCATATGTTAGTTATAGACTTATAGCGAAACCGCTACAACTACCTCCTTCCTACGGTTTTTTAAGCGGCTGAAGTCGTACAAAGGCTAGGAACACAAGTTTGAAGTCCAGGTCGTAAGGCGACATTTTATGTTGTTGTTGTTGTTGTTGTTGTATGATGTTCGCAAAAAAAATCGATAATCGTTAAGAAATGAAACATCGTTCGTTAGTCAGGGGTTACCAAATGGTAGAGGATATTTGAAGTATAGTATGAAATAATATCTGACTAATTCTGATGAATTGAATTGACTTCATGTAATTAAATCATTTGTAAGTCCATAGACTTATAGCAAAATATGATTTTTACTACCGCTACAACTTAAGATATTCCTGCGGCACGGCAATATTGCTGAGACACCTCTTAATCCCATCCCTTCTTCGAAACGTGAAGAATTTTGCAAACAAAATTGATTATTCAAAATAAAAATTTAAATTTTTACAATTTCTCTACCCAAATAAATTTTAAATATTTTATATCACACAGACTCGTCATTTGTGGCATTTTAGTGGATTGTCAAACTGTCAAATTTTCTAAATAAAAGGTGTTATCTCTTCTCCCCCTTTTAAAATAAAATCTATGATACTGTAAAGCATAATTTATTATCATTTTAGTATAATAACTTCATGACGAATTTTACATTTTTGTTTCAAGCATTTTTTAAAATTTCAAATGAAAAATGGCTTTGACTCGGAGAGTCGATTGGTCCACGGGAAGCTTAGAAAAGTTTTATTTTACTCTGAAAGTAGGTTTACGCACTTATTTTCATCCTTTTTAATAAACAATTTTAATGAGAAGTCAACTAATTTTAGTTATTAATTAATAATGGTTTTTTGGACGAGTGATGTACTTGTTTTTAATTTGGAAGATATTATTTCCAGGTTTAAGGTAAATGTCCAGAAGCTACATTAATTAAGTGAAAATTCGGTAGTTAGATAATTTCTGGGGCTTTAGAAAAACAATAGGAACACAGCAGCTTTGTCAGTGCTATGAACATATGATTTGATTTAAAAAAATAAAAGCTCACCTTGATCGATGGGGTTGGTATTGACTAGAAGTATCGAAGTTGCAAGAATAACGCACGCTGCCAGACTTATCGAGGGTGCCATGGTTGGACGTTCCGAATACCGTTCGGATCGCCGATTGCTCTGGCAAGTTCAAAATTGCGACTTATCAAATCTTCCGTCCCCACTTCCAGTCGCGAAACCCCCTTTCCATTCGCGAAACTTACGTCCATAAACGAATCACCGGCCCATTAAAATCGGTGTAAAATTTTTAATTTTTTACAAAAGCTGAAATATTTAAAAAATAAAAATTTAAATTCAGACGATTGCACATTTTAATATTTAGCTAGAAAAGAGCAGCTTTTTTCCTGTCCATTTTGGTCTTTTATAACCGTTAGAAAATGACTTTCAGTCGCCCATACTAAGGGTGGCAACTTCTTAAAAAAATAAAATTACCTAAAATTTCAAGTCTTTCGGCTTTTCGTGCCGAAATCAGCCTCCCGACATAATATGACGTATTTAAAATAATGGCCCTCCGCCAGCAGGGACTAAGAGGTGAGTCGGACGGTTTTAAATAATTAACTTCATCAGTTGATTCGCGATGAAATTTTCCTTTAGAATCCATTCTTAAGTAACCTTCTGGGTAGTTTCGGAGCACTCGAGCGGACGGAAACTTTCCCAGAGCTTTTTTACTCCTTTGAAAATTTTTTGTAAGGAGTCAAAATTAAAAATTAAACTATAGCCGCAAATTTTTCGAATTTCGAAGAAAAGAGTTGATGAAACTTAGGAGAAAAAAAGGATGAAAATTACGGTATTAAAATGTTCAGAAATAGTGTACCAACAAACAAGTCTCAAAGGGAAGTTATTGTTATACTCTCAAACCAAAGTTTTTCAAATCTAGTTTTTGAACGCAATTTTTTTTTCTCTTGATGTTTCCCGGAAAACCCGTGCGAAAATTAAAAAAAATAAGGTTAACATACTTTGTCATCTTCAAAACAGTGGGTGAAAATCGAGTTGCGGGCGTTGCTCCTGTTTTTACGGATATTGTTTTTGTTTTTTCGACCCACACCTTTTTACAAAAAAAAATCTCTCTAAATTAGCTACATTCAAAAACGGTTGGAACCCAAATGATGGAAACAAAAAAATTAATTTTTTTAAAACAATAATTACCAGCATCCTTAATTTTCTGTCACTTTGAACAAAAATGTTTTTTCATCGTCAATTTGCGAAACGCCGAAAAAAAAGATGTCCTTCGGAAATGATAATTTAAAATAGAAGAAGTTTTTCCTTTAATTGCCTTATTGTTTCTTTGACGTTTCGCCGGTAAATTTTAAATAAAAATTATAAAAAATTAGATGCAATCTCTTGAAAAATTGTAACCACATTATTGCGCAATTTTCACTTTTTTTTTTTTTTCATCCTTTGGTATGTTATTATTTATTTCCTGACTTGTATATTAAGTTATTATATCCAGTGAATATTTTAAATAAGCATAACTTGATTTTTTTTCTGGAAGTCTTCCATGCAGAGGGCTCGTGAATCGGACCTTCTTTTGAGTAGGTCAATGTTGGGCGTTAATTAGAATCATTTATGCATTTAGGTCAGCGATATAAAATTAATACTTTTTAAACATTTTATTTAACTATAATTTTGGGGGGTTGGATGGACAAGTTTTGGGTATTTCTTGATCTTTGAAATCCGACATGTCCAACCTCGCTTCTTCGACGACTTCTTCTATTTCTTTCATGTGTGTCTGATCTCCTGGAACTCTCGTAAAAATCCAACCCATTTCTGTAAAAGAAGAAAATTCTCTGTTTTTCTTTTTGTTAAAATTTTTTTACCAGCGATGAATCCAAATGCTTTTTGGCAGGAATATAAACTGCGTAATTTCATGATCTGTTCCTAATACAGTGAAAGGCAATTCAAGATTGGTCAAATCTAAAACATCGTTATTAATTTTTAAAAATTAAATTTATAAATTGGCTTACCGGAAACATAGTCGTATTAATGCTGAACTCTGCTTTATTGACGTCAGTTAAATTAGCGGAGCCTCGAATGTATACGTACTTTTTTATCCTAAATAAATATTAAGCAATAAATTCCTTTATAAATAATGCCTTACATCGGTTCGTACTGATAGCTCAAAACTTTTATTCGGTCTCCTGTTATTTCTGACTCAATAGTCGTACATTTGGCTTTAACTTGAAAGATGAAATTCCCGAAACTCTTTAATTCGTGCCATTTTCCAGTAAAAAACTAAAATAAAAAAATACGTGGGTATTCCAAGACGTTTTGGCCTAAAAAGTGTCTTAAGAAGACGTTCATGATGAAAGGTTTTGATTGAAAAGACTAAAAGGGAATGTACACCTGATGAGGACTTTTGAAACGCTTCGTTGAATGCAAGTAATTACATTCAATTAGATAATTAAATGAATTTAATTTTTTTTTTTTTTTACCAATTCCGGCTGAAACTTAGTCTGGTAAGTGTTGAATTTACAGGTTCCGAACTTCCATGGGATGTACTGGTTGATATCTTTCTTCCAGTTCTTCGACGGTAAAGAATGAGCACATGCCAGAAATAAAAATAGGCAAAATCTAAACAAAATCTATTTAAATTGTTTAAAATTTGATTATTAATACGTTATCGATTTCATCTGAGAAGTGTGATTGCTAAACGAACTTTTCGTCAGGTTTATATAGGAAGTTTCAATATCGTCTATTTGAAAGATAAAAAAAGTAAGTGGTCGGTAAGCATTTAATCTAGGAAAAAATAGGTAAAATTATCAATAATTAAAAGACGTTAAAAGTCTTTTTGAAGAAATCACTTAAACTTTGTAAAAGATGTTTGATCTATCCCGCTTGATCATTCGTGACTGTTGATTTTATTTTGGACTGGCTGAAAAGTGTGGGATCTTCATGGGGAAAAATTCAGCCTTTTGGGCCTGTATTTTCGCCCTTTGGCTGAGCTAGGCAGCATCATTGCATCCGAAAAAAGTGTGGTTGAGAAAAGGTAGATGAGACAAAGACTTATAGGTGTTTAATTTATTTTTTCGATACATTCATTAACTTGTTTCGAAATAGAACGCGGACAACGGTAAATACGGCGGATAATCCGGGCTGGAGTCCTCATAAAAGTTAAACGTCGTTTTGCTCGCTTAAAGTGACACCGTTGAGCCTTGCGAGTCTGTAGTTCTTCTTTTCGTAAACTTTCATCGAGAGCCAATATCTCCGACCTTTTCTGACGCTGACGCGCTTTTCGAATTTAACGATGAACTGCGTGGCGCATTCGAAATCCTGTTCTATAACCCGTCGCGTCATTATTTCTGCGTTGTTGTTCCCCATCGCGTACAAAATCATACGGATTTTCTCTCTGTATTTCTCATTGGGGCGGCCCTCTCTGGTCCAAATCTGATCAAAAAAATTGTAATGGCTTAATCGACCTCTGTGAAACTTACTTCTACTCCGGTTAAATAAATATCTTTATCAATGTCGAATAAAATCGAACAGCACATCAAACTATCGATGAAATATCCGACGGAATGAAAATTGAGAATCGGATAGCAACTTCGAACTTTAGGATTAAAACGAGTAGGATAAAGACGTTTGCTGTTTTCGGAAGACATATGGCAAAAAATGGCGCAGGAGTCTTCATCTTTGAGCATTCCGCTTACTACAGGTCCGTCGGCGAATTCCTTAGAAGTCATATTCAAAAAGCAGAATCTTTCCATTATAAGTCCGATCATTTCAGGCGTTAAAGGTTCTTTTTTAAAAAATTAGCATTAAATTCGAGAAAATTGACTTACCGCCGTTATCGCGTTTCCATTCTACCCAATTTTGAACCGATTGAACAAATCGATTTCTTTTATGCTTAAGGCCGGCTGTTTCAAAATTGTGCAAATCGAAAACACCTCAAGATTCTGATAATTAATTTCGTCTAAAATTTCCTCCGTGTTTTGATGTATCCTCTATATAAAAAACAGAGTAAAATAAAAAAATTAAAACTGCATTCATACAGCAGAACAACGTTTCTCCAAATCTCTAAGTTTATAACTTCGGCGAATTGACAAATAGCACAGACGCTTGTATTGTCGATGTTGCTATATAAGAATTCCAGGCATTTCATTTTGAGCTTTTTATGTAGAAACGATCAGAAAGCGTGTACAGTTCAGTGGCTTCTTTCACGGATGTTAGTTTTATCTCTTGAAAATAAACAAAGCTGCAATTAAAACTTTGTTTACACATAACTTCATAAGATATGTACTTACTCTAAAAAAAGTCCGAAAAGTTTAGGATCGGTTTCTTCTAGAAAGACTTCACCGTTTGCTTCTTTCCAGTTGTCACCGGTAAGCATGACGAAGAAATAAGGGCTCGATATCGAAAGAACGAACCTGCTAGCGTTAAAAACCTTAAAAAAGAACAAATTTAAGGCCGGAGCGTTAACTTATTTTACTTTTGAGTTGCATCCGTCGGAAGCAGTTATGACAAGATCGGTCAGCACCTTCATGTGGTACACGAGAGAAAATTTATGCTCTAACGTATTCAGCTTATTTTGCCAATCATCCATTCTAAAAAAAATATACGTAGTGAACGATAGGTTTTAATATTTTATTTTTACTCGTCAACATTCTCAGGAGGTTTTGCTTTTCTGGATTTGATCACTTGTGCCATTTTTAGTAATCTGAAAAGAGAAAGTAATCATCGCAGGCAGGAATATCAGTAATTGATCTTTGGTGACCTCAGACTTCCAGTTTGTCAATGATGACCTTTGCTCCCTGTAGGTCATCTTTGGTGACCCTAGAACACCTAGGTTTGTCTAGGAGTGTGTTTTTTGCACTATCACCTTATGTTCTACTATGATTTACAATTCTCTCATCAATTATGCCTTTTTTTCCCCTTCAATTCGTAGTACGATTGTACTTCTGATTGTATCATTTAAATTTGAAAAACTTACTTGTTTATGACGATCTGTTGCTTCTTTATGACAGACTCCAGTCTGAAAAATGAATGGAATTCTCTAAGGGGAGGGAGGTTGGAATAATCAATAATCAGGCCATCAGGAGGAGGATTCCGGCCTTGAATGGAGTCCAGTAACAGCGGAAGGGTGGAAAACTCATTGGAGGGTTGATTTAAAAAATCCCAGGGTTGAATGGAAGAGGTGAACATTTGATACAAAATTAAGCCATTGTATCATGAAAAGGGATGATTTTTTTTTTATTTTCATAAAGAAAAACGGCCTCAAAATGGCTAGGAACAAACAGCTTTAAATATTCTCTTCAAGCAGAAATTGGCTACCTTTGTCAATTTTATGGGTTTAAAAATTGTAGATTTAGAAAAAAAAAATTTTTAATTAAGAGAAGTTTCACATGACTTTGCAACTAGGCGTTCCATTAAAAAAAAAATTAGGTTTTTAATTTATTCATATGTCTATTAATATGCTTTTTAAGTCTCCAGGGTTAGAACTCCTGTATTCGCATACTCCACAAGAAAAGGGTTTATCGTTGGGTGTTCCCAGGAATGCTTTTGAAAGTGTACATAATAGGAAGTTTTAAAATCGCAGGAGCTACAAGAAAAGCGTTGCTCTCCCGCATGTATTTTTTCGTCGTTTCAAATCTTGAGGAACAGACGCTTTATAGTCGCAGAGTCCACAAAAATATATTTTATTTTTGCATGTCGCCTTTCGTGAATTTATTGGAAGCGGACGCTGATCTATAATCGCATTGAGAACAAGAATACGGCTTTTCTCCCGTATGCTTTCTTTGTGTAAAGTCAAATTTTTTCCGGAGTTACATCTATATTCGCATTGGTCGCATGCATACGCCTTTTCGCCCGTATGGGTCGAAATGTGGATTTTTAAACGAGATGAGGCGGACGTTCTAAAAATCGCAGATGGGACACGAAAAGGTTTTTCGCCCGTATGGCATCTTTCATGCTTTCTCAAACTTGTCGTCGTTGAAGTTTTATAATCGCAGTAACTGCACGCATATGGTTTTTCGTTTGTGTGTATCATTTTATGAACTTTCATAGCGCTCGAGTCGACACAGCGATACTCGCACATATCACACTAAGGCTTTTCCCCTGTATGCCTTCTTTCATGCATTTTCATTGAACTTATTGATGAACTCTTATGGTCGCAGAAACTACATGAATATGGCTTTTCCCCTGTATGCTTCCTTATATGTCGCTTCAAACCAGCCGACTCAACACATCTATAATCGAGAGAGAACAAGAATAACGCTTCAACTTATTAGAACTACTTTCATCTTTAACATTGACATCCTCTCTATCACTCCCAACTTCTCCTTTAATTTCAGAGCAACTCATCTACAAATTAAAAACTTCAAATATTTTACTTTTTATTGTTCTTTTACCTTTTAAAAAGCGTAAAGAAAAATATTCCTTGATGTATTTATTTTATTGTCAATATTGATTTCATTTTGTACTTTAGAGGGAAGGCAATGTTTATAAAACACAGGTTACTTTTGTTATCAATGTTATCATTCATGAGTCATCAGTCCAAGCTCTGTAATATGTTGAAAGCGATATTTTATCTACCTTAAGTTTGTAATTAGTAGAATAGCGTGTCAGGTGTCATCAAATCAGAGAAGTTCTGGAATCATCGTCATTGCCTCTGTGAGTATAATACTTTTTAAGTGTTAATATCTAATTAAAAGTGTTGACATTAACTTAAGAGCTTATGGGTGCAGTTTAGGGTGAGTTATGGGCGAAATTGACTGCTAGTCATTCCAGGGTATTGTGATGATAAGTGGTCGGACAGAAAGTGTCAATCTTCCCAATTAGAAGAGTGATCAAAAGTACTGATGCCCATTCGCTGTTTTAAGGTAGAAAAAATAAAAGTCCTAGCTCAGACAAGCTCACAATACGGGCGTGAGCACCCCAAATTTCTCCCTAACATCAAAGGAAACAAATGTATTTTGATAAGTATTTGGTGAAGATAGTACCAATAATTAAGAAAGCTGAGAACACCGTTATTAAAAATTTCAAAGAAATCTCTTAACGTTTTAAAGAAAGGTTCTGCAAAAAAATCTTGAAGACCGGGGCTTTGAGACGGATGGCCGGCACTGCAGAAAACCCTATGATGGGTTAAAATCACTAATCAATTTTTCTCTACCTCTCCCAAAAAACTGATAATTCAATTACTTCTTTTCAAGAAAACAAAAATAAAATGTAATAGAAAAACGTCTTGTTTACAGATTTTCCTGAATGAAAATGAGTCTTCCTGAAGACAAAGAAAAACTTGAGGACAGAATAGCCGAGTTGTATGGAATAGAGAAACTTAATGACGTCACCTAAAAATCATTAATGGCTCTGATATTCAGGTTTTTATTTAAAAAAATAATTTTATGTTTTATTTATTATTTTTAGACTTTTACATCAAATCGTTTGCATTGTCACTTTCGAGCCCTTATTTTTTGGCCGTTTTCAACTCTGAAAATTGGATTGAAAGCCATGGAGAGCTCATAATTGAAGATATCAGTCCAAAAACGTTTGAAAAATTTTTAAAGTAAGTCGAAAAATTATTAGTCAAACTTATTTGTTTTGGTTATAGATTTATTTATTACAAACCAATTGATTTCTCTTCGGTTAAAGATGCAGCTGCATTGTACACAGTTGCTGATCGATTTCTTGTGCCGCGGTTACAAAAATTGATTTTAAACGAATTAGAAAACGACATAAACCTGCCGACGCTTGTTTTTTGTACTCATTCGCTCATCTTTACAAATTAAATAATCTCTTGAGAAAATGCCACGAAGTAACTCAATTTTTTCTCTCAAAACTCAATTTTATTTTATTAGATTATAAAATTTAAAACGGATGAAATTCTACAATGCTACAAAGAGCTGGGATTAGAAGATTTTTTAATAATACTTGAACAAGATTTCTTAAGTATTGAAGAAATTAATTTTTTTTGTCAGTACTTGAATGGATTAAATACAGAAATGAATTGAAGGTATGAATTTTTTATTCAAAAATTTTACTTTTTTGACTAGAATTTTTTTTAAGATGGAATTTCTCCAGAAGATAAAAATTTATTGAAGAAAAAGATCAGGTTTTTAAGTATGAACGAAGAAGGGATGGCGATTGTGGAAAAACTTCATTTCTTTCTTCTGAAGAAGTTCGATGGTTTTTGAATTTCGATTAGTTTAAGAGATCAGTTCCCTCCTCACTTATGCCCATTGTTACGCCAAGTTTACTTTACCTTAAGTGAGGGTTTTTATAAAGTAAAAGAGAAGTTAACCAGAAGTGCCATCGTTTTAGAACAGATAAAGACATTTTTATGAACTGTGTTGACGTAAGTAATAAAACAGTCATTGATTTTATGATTTTTTTTTAGATGTTTACTCAAGATGGTGATTCATCCAAAACATATATGGAAGATTTAACTTTCATACTTATCCTCTCGGTTCGTCAAGTGATATAAAAAATTCATATTAATCAAAGACTGAATCATTCTTCAATATATTCCATTGACTTAAGCAAAAGTGCCTTGATAAGAAAATACGTCGATTATTGGATGGCCTTCATAAAAGAAGAAAAACCTAACGAGGACCACCAACCTAAACTCTACTACCAGACTAAACTTAACGGAAACGTTTTTGTTAACAAAGTTTCCATTTATTTAAACCGCCATATTCTTGTTAATTATTCTCCTAAACTACCTGTCGCTGGGTTTCAGTATTCACTTGTTAATAATTAATTGTTTTGTACTAATTTTTAAATAAAGTTTTTATTCGTTATTTATATTATTTCATAACAAGTAAATTACCTGATTTTAGAAATCGTTCTTTCAACATCAGAAGTGGGATAAGATTCTGCTGACAGAATCAGGAATCGATGAAAATGTTATGTTAATTTCAGCAGGCTACGGAAAGAGTAAGAAGGACAAAAAAAATATGAAAAATCCCTTAAATTCGGGTAAAAAGGGGCTTCACAAGTAACTTAAGAAAAATGCCTAAAAACAAGAGAAAATTTAGTTTCTACAAATAAGTAAAACTCAAAAATTTGGTTTAAAAAACGGTTTTGTGCCTATAAACTGAGAAAAAGGCTCAAATAACCTGTGAAGAAGAAAAAGGTGTTCCTTCGCCAATGGACAATTGAAAGGGTTAAACGTGTTTCTCCGGCAAAACTCCTCCGGATGGGTGTTTCATGACCAAAAAACTCACTTATATACAAAGGGTGAAAAATCAATAAAACGAGCAAAATTGAATAAATTTGGGTTTTCAAGCCCGAAAAACTGACAGAGGACCCTCACACAATTTTTGGCCAAAAAATCCGAGGAAAACGCCTCAAATCCGGGAGGGAATCTTACATCTGAATTAGATTCCAAGTGAGAAAAAACCAAAGAGGCAAATGATTAGTTAAATCTTCTGCTTTTACTCTGTTTAATTTTTCTGGACATCAGAAGTGGGATAAAACGCGTGGGGAATAAGCGGAACGTTGGTGCCCATGTACAGTTACATCATTCCATAAATATAACCTTCTACTTTTTGAATTCTGCCAAGTCGCGTGACCAGTTTTCTGCTGTTCTACAACATTTTGTTTATAAAACTTAAGAACATATGGGAATTTTATAACATCTTCGCGTGTCCAACGTCTTGGTTCATACGAAATAAGTAAAAATGACGGAAAAAAAAGGAGATTCCTTTTTCATCAACGTTTTTATCTCGGCGATCGTCGTTTTTGACAATCGGTAAAAATTTATTTTTTCAAAGTTTAAAATATATTTTTTTTTTAGTTTTTTCTTTGTATATCGGTATACCAGGAAGAGTAAAAGGACTGTTTTACTTACTGGAATCAGCGATAGTGGGAAAACTCTTATTTTCAATCGTCTTATTAGGAAGAATTATGTTAAAACCTATACCTCAATTATGGACAACGTCTATGAATATACAACGTTAAAAGTAAGCTTGAAATTAAAATTATATCTTAATCAAATTTTAGGAGCGAAAGATCCAACTGGTCGACATCCTGGACAAGAAAGAGTTCGAGGTAAATTTCTGGAAAAACATAAGAAGAATGCTCGCGCTATCATTTTTGTTTTGGATTCGCTAACTCTTCAGAAAGATATCAGAGATGTCGTGAGTAAAAAAAAACCTTATTTGTCAATTCCTTATTCCATTTTTTTAGCTACCTCTACACAATTTTGACGGATGTCGACCTCTATACTTGTAAAAACGTATTTTTTGCAACAAACAAGACCATGCAACTGCAAAAGGGATCTCAGTTATTAAGAATCTCCTCGAAAAAGAATTGTAAGACTTCCATAAATTTAATATAATAATTTTTTTAAAACAGAAATACTGTGAGGAATACAAGGGCTCATTCACTTAAAAGTACCGATGGAAGCGAAACCAACAAAATTTATTTGGGATTTGAAAATGAAGATTTTGATTTTACTCATTTACTCCCAATGGTTGTGTCATTCGCTGAAGGGTATGCGTTAAATAAAGATGATGAAAATGCAGAAGATAATCTTGATGAAATGGAAAATTGGATTTCTCAATTATGAACAATAAATTAATTTTTTTAAAGTCTCTTTCTTCCTCAATAACCTCCATCTAACCTCAAAATTAAGTTACAAAAATTCAACAGGTGGCCTGCGATCTTAGACACAAAGGGATTAATAAGTCAATTTACTTTTATCACATAGTATAATTATATAAAATCTGGCACAAACTTCGTATAGACTTAAAAATTAAAGAAAAACTTAAAATAAATGGAATATTTTCTAATGGAATAAAGCGAATCTAGACCACAACCTACTTTGATTAAAATAACTAATTTAAGTAAGCATTAGTCAAAAATTTAAAGCTTTTTTAACCTAATAAGTACTAAAATAGCACTTCCTTCATAAGGAATTAAGAATTAAGGCCATTTTGCGAGTTTACAAATGAAGGCAAATGTTTCTTAAATTACAGAATGCAAGCTTATTTTTAAAAAGCTTAAGCATTGAAAAAATTTGAAAATATAATTTTATAAGCATTATAAAGTTTGCTCAGTCTTAAAAAGTTTAAAATTTAAGGCCGCTGCAATTTTTTCGTTAATAGGAGAGATCTTAAGTTATTCTGACTGAAATAAGAAAACCCTGACGTTTATGCGATAAGTCAGACTTAAGTGAGAAAAAAGGCAGTACTACCCATATTTGGGATGAATTTAAAATCTGAGAAAACCAGAAGTACATCACAGTAAATAAAATATTAAGTACTTAATAGTCGTGGTAATCGTCAACAGTGTGTTTTTCAAGGTTGCCGCTTAATGTTGGGTCTGGTCTGGTTCGTTTGAAAAATCCGCATTTCCAGAGAAGGAAGATGCAGATGAGGAGAAGAAGGATGCCGGCGACAACGCCGACAAGTATCATCCATAATTCGACACCTTCAGCGGCTTGTTGTTCAGCGAAACCCCGAGCGACCGTCACGACTTGTGCTTCAATTTCAGAACTTTTTGAAGTCACAACAACTCCTGGGCTTTGTACAAAAGTCGTGCGTTCGACGCGATTTCGACAGCCTTTACTTAGGATAATCCTCGACCAGTGTACTATTCCAAAGTCGAGAAATGACAGTTACGACGGCTGATTGTTTAGTCATAAGTTTATAAATTACACAATGGAAACGGAAACAAAATGCAGTCTTGTTTCTACAGTTCTTCTTACGATATTATCAGGGTCTTTTTTAACGATCATCTCAAGATCTCGTTTACGCCTGATACGGTTAACCGTAGATTCCGGGAAATTCCGGGTTACGTAAAGTATTTCTGTCTTTTAATTTTAAGGGGTTTACTTGACCTGGAGAGGTTGAACACACTCCTCCTTCTTCTGCTTCAATTGTGGGCTCTTCATCCATATAAAGAAGCCATTTTCCTCTGGTTTATTATTGGCGACTTGAAAAGGCCAATCGATGTGTATTTCAAGATTGTTTACATGCCAAGGTCCATTGTTGACTATTTCATAAGTATGTCTTAACCTGCTGCCAGGTTGGTCTTTATATTCCATTTCGGATTCGCCGCGAGCTGTCCCTCCGTATAAAACTTCTTCTTGACGTGTTGAACCTTTAAGTTTTAAAGCAGCTTTCCTTACTATCGATGCAATCAATTTTATATCTCCCTGAGACTCCACCAAAGTGCTTGTTGTATTCGCTGAAAGGTTGAATTGAACTTCGGAAACCTCATCGATTATCTGCAAAGGTTCAAATCGTAAAACGACATTGACTATTGCGTTGCTTTCCAATGGATTTCCCAAGAACAAACAACTTGCGTTTCATTCACTCTTGTGCACGTTGCAGTATTACCCTGTAAAAATTTAATTAATGATAATTTTTTAAAATTATAAAATACCTGTTGTGCGACATAACTGAGACTAGGGAATGAGAAAATTAAGAATGACTCATAAGCACTTTCTTAAATTTTGAACAGTCGAATTCAAAATGACTTCTTCATATTCACCCAAAACGAGATCCCACGTACCTCCAGGTGCACCTAAAAAATGTTTTCAATGATTTCTTCAGTTTTAGCTTAAAAAAACAAACGAGAACGAGGAAGTTGAAGAGAAGCGTCAATATGAAGCTGGCTTTCACAGATTTCATTGAAGCCACAGTCTTGAGGAAGGTAGCGTGGAAAATTTTATCAGCTTGCTGCATATTTAAGATGGGATAGTCATCGACAGAAACAAGCCTGTCGCCAGGTTTAACAGCAGGTGGTTCATCTTGAATTAAACTATAGCTCAACCTAAGCGCAATCGCACTTTGTATATCTTTGGTTTCTTCCTAAAAAAATTAGATACCGATT
Source organism: Orius insidiosus (assembly GCA_014119065.1). NCBI lineage: Eukaryota > Metazoa > Arthropoda > Insecta > Hemiptera > Anthocoridae > Orius > Orius insidiosus. Next base: position 51,939 of record JACGAQ010001149.1, on the reverse strand, counting down.
TTTTATGGAAGAGACTACCTTTATAAAAACGGTGTTGTGATGACAAGTTCGATATTCTTTTGTGTTGGGATCTTTGGTGAGGCTTATAATACTGTGGACGGTATGCGGTTTTGATTTTTCATCGTTGATAAAAACTCGGGAAAAACGACGCCTGATGTCCGCTTGAAGGGTGCAGTTGAGCTTCAGCAATGAACCGGTTCTTAAAATTTTGTCGCTTCCGATCGCCAAAACGGAAACACAAGCTTCAAAACTTAAAACAAGCTAATTTTGAGCCGGAGAAATCATACATTCTTTGACCATGGGGTCTATATTTCTTAAAGCAGATTCAGGCTGTACGGTTGTCATTATTTCAATTATGGGACGAGCACGAAGGAAAACGACGGCATTCGACTCATAAGCTCCAGTGAGCAAATCTGGATAACCGTTATTATCCAAATCAAGTCCACCACTCAAACTATATCCAAACGTCTTAATACCATATTTATCACCACCATAAATAACCTTAAAAAAATAATTAATTTAATAAAAAATCAATTTTATTGTTTACTTGTGAAGGTTCAGTTATTGTGCCATTTTGGACCCGAGAAAAACATAAATGACACCGTTTCCTTCATAAGGGCACCAACGGCAATATCTTCGTAGCCATCTTTGTTAATGTCGCCAAGACAGCGATTGAAATTCCAAAACGCGATTCTGGTTTACCTCTTATTTTAATCGGCTCTTCACATTGAAGGCTACAGTCAGATTTATGATTTATGTAAACATAAATCGCTCCACCGTGTTCTTTGTCAAATAATTAGGAGCTCCGACGATCAAATCTTCAAGCCTTGAAATTTTTGTTAAAAATTATTTTGGTCATGAATAAAATTACTTGTCCCCGTTGACATCAGCGGTGCAAAGCTCGTAGCCGAAATTCGAAGTTATCATCTCACCAGAAAGAATCATTTTGTATTCATGAGAACTCTGGCTTTAGTTTTGGTAAATAAACACTTGTCCTGTTCCGTTTGCTCGTGGTGCGCCAGCTGCTATAGCGATTCCAGTTCCAAGAAATTACCAGCGTCACAGCCATACCTAAAAATTTAACAGTTATATCATCAAACTCAACAGAATAGTTACCTAAATAACTGTATTTATCAACAGGTGAGATGTCGTCGGTATGTGGTGTTAAATAACAGATTTACCCTAATCAGAAATTCCCCAGAAACGATTTGTGCGAAAACGGTACCTCTCCATGTATAAGTACCAGGGGATCCGATAACAGCCATACCATCATATAAATGTCCACTTGTACCAGCTTGACAGTATGCATATTGCTCATGAGATCTAAAATTAAATAAATAAAGTACAAAAAAGCAGTTTAAAGAAACCTTCTGTCGGCCTTCCTTGACAAGGATCAATCGGTTTGTCAAAAGTTGAAAAATCTGAACTTAAAGTGTAACAAAGCCACGTCCAAGCGATAGTCTTTTCCTTGTTTCACATAACGATGAGCACAAACCTAAAATAAAAAATATATTAAAATCAAAATTAATTTAAACCTACCAAAACAGTTTTTCCCTTTCCTTCACTTCGGACGGTCACGCCGAGCCATTGATTGTCTTTATTTCGTCTGGAGCTGGCGGAACCAAGTCCACACTATCGACATCTAAAGAAATCGAATGTGAGAAAAAACAGAGCTAAAATTTGATTCTAAATCTAATTTTTCCACCCTTCTATTCTAAAATTGTGCCATACACAAAAACCTCACATAAAAACAACTAAATGTAAACTGAAGCAGACGATTGACGGAACAAATGGGATTTTCCAAATGAGTGGATACTTTCCTGAAAAAATTAAAATTGTCAGATTTAATTTCCTGAGGCATCTTCACTTTCCACACTTCTCATCTCCAATGAACAGGTTAGTATTTGGTCTGTACCCGTTCCACCAGATTTTGGGGCTTATCCACTTTAAAACAAGATTTTCTTCGAATTTTCATGATCTTTCTGTCCAGAAATCCATATTTTTTCTGAGGCCTCTTCTGTGCCCATTCATCCTTGTCTCTCCATGGCAGGGAAACACCTTTAAAAAATTTTCCTGCATATTTTGGTGTAGAAACACCGATTTTCGCTGGTTATTTTCGGTGGTTTTCCACATTAAGCAAGATTTTCTTCATCTTTCCAAAAAAAAAAAAAAAAAAGCTAAATAAAATGTTAGGTAGTTTTTTGGCCAAGAAACCACTTTGGGGTTTTCCTCTTGTTTTTTTGCTCATAAGGCACCACTTATTCCAATTTTCAATTCAGCCATTTTTTTTAGCTAAGAGAGCCCCATCATTGTCATATGTTTTCAGCCGAGGAACTTTCTTTTGATTGCATTTTAAAAATTGTTTCCTTGACCTTTTTGCAGTTCCCCATTTAGCTGGCAAAAATTAATGATGCAGTAGATATGAATGGGCATGGCAGCATGGTTAAGCCTTGCTTGCGCCGTATTTAAAAATGAGTTAACTATTCTATAAAATCCCAATGATTAGAAAATATCTATCTAAAAAAGGTATTAGTTAAAACACAATCGTAAATTCTTCACTCTTTAGTTGCATCACAATTGTTTGTAAAATGATAAAATCGAATCGGTGATTATCTTGAATGCACAAACCATGCATGAAGGTTCCCAACAATTGGGAAAGATGAAAAATGCGTTTTTTGGTGCTCGGTGCTTCGTTCTGTGCGAAATATTTACAGTCCTGAAATGAATGAGACGTCATACATGCTTAAGAATGAACTTTATCCCCAAGGCAAACATGCAAAACAGGACAAAACATGCACGTTCGATAACACTTTCCATTCATCGACTTACTTGTATAATATATGCCTTCTGCATTTGCTGTTGGAAAATCATAGTTTCTAAATTATTAAAATTGAAAGAGAAAACATAAATAAAACTTTTTTTTACCAAACAACTTTTACTTGACAGAACAATTTGACAATTTTAAACCAACCACCAATGAAAAAAATTAAATAAAATAAAAAAGGATGACAAAAATGACATCCAGCGTAAAACATGGACCCCCCAAAAATTAACGTTTTTCTTTTTAAATGAAAATTGTTTGTTAACTGTCACCAAAAAGAGGTATATTTTGTTTTTAATTGTTCAGTATACTATTGCTTTTTATACCTTTGACACCATCGGTGATAACTTGCTGGCAGTCTGTATGTTTCGTTGTTATCGGGCATTTCCATAGTGCTCCTGAATGATTTGTGAACGGCTGCTCGTTTTGATCCAACGGAGCTCCGACTAGTATCCTAGAATAAAAGAAGTCAATTAAAAAGGTACCTCTATTAAAACCAAGGGAAAACGCCGCATTCAACAGAGTATCTTGGGAAAAAAAACCAGGAAGGCTATATTTAAAAGAGGAATTCCTTGTAATTGTTTTACATAGTATGAAAAAAAAATGAGATAAAAAAGCTCTTTCATTCATTCAAAGGAGGATATCTAGGGAAAAACCGAGGAAAACGCATCTAGGGAAAAACCAAGGAAAACGCCATATTTAAAAGAGGATATCTAGGACGAAAACCAAGGAACGCCAATTTTAACAAAGGATATCTAGGCAAAACTCAAGGAAACCCCACAATTAAAGAAGAATTTGGCAAAAACGAAGGAAAACGCCACAATTAAACAGAGGGTGTCATAGACAAAAACCTAGGAAAACGCCACATTTGAACAGAGCCATATTAGGCAAAAAATCAAGGAAAACGCCACATTTGAACAGAGCCATATTAGGCAAAAACCAAGGATCGCCACATTTGAACAGAGCCATATTAGGCAAAAAATCAAGGAAAACGCCACATTTAAACAGAAGCATTTCGGGCAAAAGCTCAGGAAAACACCACATTTGAACCTAGGCAAAACCAAGGAAAACGCCACATTTGAAGAGAGCCAATTGGCAAATAACCAAGGAAACCCCTCATTTAAACAAAGTTATTTCGGGTAAAAACCAAGGAAAACGCCACATTTGAACTGAGCCATACTTGGCAAAAAATCTAGGAAAACGCCACATTTAAACAGAAGGCATTTTAGGCAAAACGAAGGAAAACGCCACAATAAATAGAGTGTGTCTTAGACAAAAACCTAGGAAAACACACATTTGAACAGAGTCAATTAGGCATAAACCAGGAAAACGCCACATTTGATCAGCCATATTGGGCAAAAAACCAAGGAAAACGCCACATTTGAAGAGAGCCAATTGGCAATAAAACCATGGAAACCCCACATTTGACAGAGCCAAATTGGGCAAAAAACAAAGGAAACCCCTCATTTAAACAGAAAGTTATTTCGGGTGAAAACCAAGGAAAACGCCAATTTTAAGCAAAGGATATCTAGGGCAAAAACTCAGGAAACCCCACAATTAAAGAGAAGGAATTTTGGGCAAAACGAAGGAAAACGCCACAATTAAACAGAGGGTGTCATAGACAAAAACCTAGGAAAACGCCACATTTGAGCCATATTAGGCAAAAATCAAGGAAAACGCCACATTTGAACTGAATATTGGCAAAAACCAAGGAAACGCCACATTTGAACAGAGCCATAGGCAAAAAAAGGAAAACGCCACATTTGAACAGAGCCATATTGGCAAAAATCAAGGAAACGCCACATTTGAAGAGCCATATTGGCAAAAAACCAAGGAAACCCACATTGAACAGAGTATTTCGGGTAAAAACCAAGGAAAACGCCACATTTGAACAGAGTATTAGGCAAAACCAAGGATAACGCCACATTTGAACAGAGCCATATTAGGCAAAAATCAAGGAAACGCCACATTTGAACAGAGCCATATTAGGCAAAAACCAAGGAAAACGCCACATTTGAACAGAGCCATATTAGGCAAAAACCAAGGAACGCCACATTTGAACAGAGCCATATTAGGCAAAAAACCAAGGAAAACGCCACATTTGAACAGAGCCATATTGGCAAAAACCAAGGAAACCACATTTGAACCTAGGCAAAAACCAAGGAAAACGCCACATTTGAACAGAGCCATTGGCAAAACCAAGGAAACCCACATTTAAACAGAGATTTCGGCAAAAACCAAGGAAACGCCACATTTGAACAGAGCCATTAGGCAAAAACCAAGGAAAACGCCACATTTAACAGAGCCATTTAGGCAAAAAACAAGGAAAACGCCACAAACAGATTAGGCAAAAACCAGGAAACGCCACATTTGAACAGAGCATTAGGCAAAAAACCAAGGAAAACGCCACATTTGAAGAGCCAATTGGCAAAAAACCAAGGAAAACGCCACATTTGAAAGAGCCAATTGGCAAAAAACCAGGAAACCCCACATTTGACAGAGCCAATTGGCAAAAACCAAGGAAACCCCTCATTTAAACAGAAAGTTATTTCGGGTAAAAACCAAGGAAAACGCCACATTTGAACGAGCCATACTTGGCAAAAATCAGGAAACGCCACATTTAAAGAAGGCATTTTGGCAAAAACGAAGGAAAACGCCACATTTGAACAGGCAAAAAACCAAGGAAAACGCCACATTTGAAGAGCCATTGGCAAAAAACCATGGAAACCCACATTTGAACAGAGCCAAATTGGGCAAAAAACAAGGAAACCCTCATTTAAACAGAAAGTTTTTTCGGGTAAAAACCAAGGAAAACGCCACATTTGAACTGAGCCATACTTGGCAAAAAATCAGGAAACTCCACATTTAAAGAGAAGGCATTTGGGCAAAAACGAAGGAAAACGCCACAATTAAAAGGAGAGTGTCTCAGACAAAAACCTAGGAAAACGCCACATTTGAACAGAGCCATTAGGCAAAACCAAGGAAACGCCACATTTGAACAGAGCCATATTAGGCAAAAACCAAGGAAACCACATTTGAACAGAGCCATATTGGCAAAAAACCAAGGAACGCAACATTTTAACAGAGCCATAATGGGCAAAAAACCAAGAAAACCCACATTTAAACAAAGGCATTTCGCGGAAAAAACCAAGGAAAACGCCACATTTAAACAAGAGTATCTTGGGCAAAAAAAACTATGTAATCTATCAACGATAGTTTTGGACAAAAATAAGATAACGACCAAAGCTCCAGTAAACTTGTGGTTTCTGTTTAAAAACTGAAGGGAACGCAGAAAAGTCTTCTAAACAGAGAGTTAATTGGACAAACAACTAAGGAAAACTCAAAATTATAACAAAGGGAGTTTTTTGGGTAAAAGAAAAGTCATACTATTAAATATTAATAGAACTATGAGAGTTTTCTGCATACAAATTAAACATTTTGCTATTTTAAACAAAAGACGAAAGATTTAAAATTGAGATTTAGGTGAAAACCAACTGTTGAAGTGACGTTTGGCGTCTGTTCGTCCTATAAAAAGACCCAACAGATCATATCTAAAACGGTCTTTAAATTAAGTAGGTCCCTCCACTTCTGTTTCCTAATAAAACTATTAATAAGTATGCTATCACACGAAATTTTTCCGTGAGTCATCAACCCTTCATGTAAACAAATAAACGGGCCAAAGCCAGTTAAAAGAGAACTTTCAAGAAATTTGAGGGTAAATTTTTTTTGGCTTTTTTTTCTCACCAACTGTTCTCTAAAGTTTGCTGATTTGGTGGCTCATCTTTGACTTGGTGTTCGGCGACCGAAAATCCGAAATAGGATCCGTCACCGCCTTTTTTCACAACCGGAAGCCTCGTCTCAAAATTAAAAGAATACGAACTATCAAATAAAACATTTAAAAAGAAAAATGCTAAAAACATTTTTGTTTTTCAAAGAAATAGAAACAAAACAAAATTTTAAGTCAAAACAGAAACATTTTTGGGAAATAAAACAATAACAAGTGGGCGATTAGACATAAAAAATTAATGAGTCTTGAAACTATTGAGGAACCACCCACTTCAAAACTAAACAAAAAAATTAAACACTAGAATCACTCTAACAAACAAATTTCTCTTCATTCAACAAATATCCCTCAACGCACGTGGACTTTTAAAAAATTAATTTTTTAGCGTTTGAATAACTTAATTTTTATATTATTATTTTTATTGATAAGATGCTTGATAAAAATTTGTCATTATTTATAAAAATGTTAAAATTTATTAATAAATACTTAATATAAATCGATATGTTTGTTCACCTTCATTTCGAACCTTTACGGCTGACGTAAAGGTTTTAGTAGTAGGAACTAGGAAAAGTAATTTTTAGATATAAAAATTACATTTAAGCTTAATTGTTTTTGAATAAATCTAATTATATCCATTTTTTAAACCTTATATATGGGGTTATAGTTTGTATGAAATGATCGACTTTGATTGATAGGTATGGCCTAATTTTAATATGCTTTTTTCCCATAGTTTTTGAAGTGTCAAAATTAGTTTGGGGTGAAGTTTTGGCACAGGTTTTCGTTTTTAATTTTAGTCTAATTGAAATTTTTTGTTGAGGTTTACAGCTGATGGTTTAATTATTTTGATTTTTTTCAAATTTAAAGAGTTTTAGTTTAGTTTGTACTGAAAGTTTTTTTTTCATGTGTTGCAGTTTGGATCATCTGGAGTACTAGTCAAAATGAAATAAGTTACCAAGTTGAACTAAAGAGGATTTCGTTTGAAAATGAAATGTGTGGAAAAAATAAGGTTGAGAGTTGATATTTAGTTGAGGGGTTTTTCCCTGGGGGTGTTTTATGCGGTATTTGAGGCGTTGGGTTATCCTCAGTTATGAGCCAGGAGGTGAAATGGACTTGTGAATACTGCACTTATGAGAATTTCCCGAACGCGTTGAAGTGTACGATGTGTCGCGGACCGAAGCCGTTGAGCTCGAAGAACATCTTCGGGGTGAAAGCGGACGATGAGGAGAGCTCCTCGAAACCTGAAACGTCATCTTCGTATAATGCAGCCGATCTTCTAACCGAGCAGATGAAACCGCTGAGGATAAGCGAGTGTAACGAAAGCGCGAGTGCTACTTGTAGAAATACAGTCTCGAAATGGCCGTGTCGGATTTGCACCTATGAAAACTATCCGAAATCTCGTAAATGCATTATGTGCGGAACCTCTTTTAAAACTTCTGTCTCTCCTACAACTGTTCAACCTCAAGGGCAAGTTTCTCCAAATAACACGTCCGTTCGTATCACTCCAGCATCACCCGAAAAAGATGCTACTGTCAACGAAGATAACCCCATCAAAAGGTATAAAAACATCTTAGCTACTTTTTTTTACCTTAACATATGTTTGGGCCAATTGAAGTGGACTTTTCAGGCTCTAATCTCAGTTAGCTTTACATGATTTTCTTTTTTATGAGCCTAGAAACCCCCAGAGTTCTAGAACCTTTAGGAAACCTGATTTCCAGTCATGAAACGCCTTTTTTCTTTCTTAAAGAGGAGTTATTGTACTACCCTTCATTTCTGGTTTTTAGAAGTGACTTCCCCGTTGAGAAAAGTGATTTTTAATATTTTAATATTGATCGTGAGGTTGAAAATTTTGAACCTTTTTTCTAATTCAAAAAAATGGCAGAGATCTGTCAGCCTGAAGGAGAGATTACCAACTTTTTTGCCTGTCAAAATGTGTGGCGGATCCCTTTTTTCCTTATTCAGTTTGAGTGCTTTTAGAATTTTGATGTGTCAATGTTTTTTTGGCACAAAAGTTGTTGAAACCAAAATTTTGACCTAGGATTTTTCTGGTTTCTTCGTAGTTTTCCTCAGTAAAATTGTTCAGTGTTTTTTTAATGATAGATCTGGACTTCCAGGTGTGAGGGGCTTTCTTTGGCTCTGGTTGTAGGAATTGTTAACTACTTATTTATCAAGTTTTTGACCACATTTTCTTTATTTTTGTTTTTTTAGGTCGAATTCGAGACGAGACGATATTGGAGCTAGTCAGACAAGTATTACAAATAATTACGAGTACGATCGCCGAAGACGTGAAGCCGATTGGACGTGGTTGAACGCTTGTATGGGTGTCTTCGAAGGCGATCCGGGTCCAGTCGCTAAATTCTTAAGCAAAGGAGGTGACCCGACACGTCAACTTTCACCTGCCGAAGTTTCTCTTTTAAATCGACCTTCCGCATTCGACATCGGTCACACATTAGTTCATCTTGCCATCAGGTAAAATATATTTCATATTTTTTTGTTATAATTTTTTTTTAGATTTCATAGAGAAGAAATGTTGGCGATGCTTGTTTCTTCGATTGATGGTGGCGGAGCGACTGGTCTGAAACGCGTCCCATCGTACATTGCGCCAGAACTCGCTTCCGCCATACGTCGTCATGCTGCCACCATATTCAACACGAAACATTCACGCTCGATACCTTTTCCTTTCATTACCGAATTCAACACATTCGTTTTACCAGCTGGTTTGTTTCTAATTAGTCTATATCGTTTTATTAATTTATTTAAATAGAAATTGAGGACTTACCCGCTTCAGTTCAAGAACAACTTTTTGATGAACTTTTAGACAAAGATGTACAACAACAATTAGAAAGCGAACCCGCTGTTATAAATTGGTCTGTAGAAATCACTGTTCAGTTAGGCTCTAGACTTCATGCACTTTGGAATCGGTTTGTTTTTATTTAAACATTATTTCGGTTTTATAATCGTTTTTTATTTAGATCTCAAGGTGACTGCCTTTTGGATTCGTTGATGCAAGCGACTTGGGGTGTTTTCGACCGAGACTCTTTATTGAGACGAGCTCTGGCCGATTCTTTACATCATGGAGCACATTTGTTAGTTTAATCTTCCATTTTTTTTGTTTTTATTAATTTATTTATAGATTATATCCTCGATGGTTGGAGTCAGAAACGAATCAAGCGAGACAGTTAGATTTTACTTTAAGTGAATCGCAGTGGGCGGAAGATTGGTCTGCGTTGGTGAAAAGAGCTTCGCAGCCAGGTTCCTCTCTTCAGCAACTTCACGTTTTTGCCTTAGCTCATGTTCTGCGACGTCCGATAATCGTCTATGGGGTTAAATTCGTCAAAAGTTTTCGAGGAGAAGCTCTCGGATATGCCGGTTTTGAAGGTATAAACTACAACAAGACTACTCTAGACAAATTTTGTAATAATTGTAATAATTTTTTTATTAGGTGTATACTTGCCATTACTATGGGAGCCAAGTTTCTGCAGTATGTCGCCAGTAGCTCTTGGATACACCCGAGGACATTTTTCTGCCCTTGTACCAATCGAGTGTTATTCTTCACACTCCCAGACTGGACTCGGGTCGTCTAGAATAGTTGAAGACAATCGTGGAGAACAAGTCTGTTATTTACCTCTTGTCGACAGAGACAGGAAAATTCTACCTATTCATTTTCTAACCAAAGCTGAGGTATTTTATTTTTTTGAAACCGTTATGTGTATTATATTTGGCTTGTAGACTGGAAGCGAAGAAAGGCTTCTTCGCCGATGGTTAGACGTTAATATTACCAGCGGTGGACTTCTCGTCGCCCAACAAAGGGTTCATGGAAGGCCTTTACTTGTTGCTCAAATGCTTCAGGAGTGGCTCAATCATTACAAGAGCCTTGCGTAAGCTATTCACACAGATTTGTAACAATTTCTCTAACTTTTTTTAGTCAAATGTCCGGCATTCCCTACAGCCGGACGATACCAACGCAGGATTTTTCCAGCGATGGCGACACGGACGACGAATGACCTTAATGCAACCTCCCCAGAGAGGAACAAGCTCTCTAAAACTATTAGGTCTAATATTAATTCGAGATAAAAAAAAATTTATATAAAATATACAAAACTGTGATATAAAAAGAAAGAAAGAAGAGGATTAACATCGTTTTTTTAACTTTAGCCTCTAGCAAGATCAATCTTGTATTTTTATTATTTATTTACAGAATTTATGTTTTCGTTTTTGTTTTTTTCAATACTTCAAAATCTTACAAGATATAAAATTAAAGTCGAGGCCAATTTAAAAGAATAGGCAATAAAACCAAATTTCAAGGCTCAACAAATTGAAGGTTGACATTGAGAAAAAAAAAGGCTTTATTATAAATATTCGCCTTAAACCAAATGTGCCCAAAGGGCGTTTTTTCTACTTATGGTTATATTTAAATAAAAAATTGTAAATAATAAAAGAAAATGTTTTATTAGCCAAATTAATACATGAGCAATTATTTTCTGTTTGCGACATCAATTTATTTATCGCTAAATTTTTATGGTTATTTAACCCAAGTAGAGACCTTTTAATAAAACATTTCTTTTGTAATATTCGAAGGTTCTTTCAAAAACTTAGTTAAAAGCAATTCGCTTTTTTTCACATTAATAATTTATCAAATTTTAAAACTTAGAATTAATTTTTTTTTTTTTTTTTTGCCTAGAGAATTTAATTTAAACGTACACAAATTTAGGTGCTGTAGAGGTTTTGTTTCGTTGAAATTTCTGTATTTTAATAATTTTAGATCGCAATTATTATTAGAATATGGTTTGTTTTAAGGTTGTTTTTCCTCCATTTCTTTTTTGTTGATAAATTGCTATTAGTGAGACTTTACAAAACTCGAATTCATCAGGTTTATGTACTTCAGAGATTTTGTCTGATTTTTTTTTCTTAAAATTTTTTCTAATATCAGATTGTTTTTTTGTCTGTTAAAAATAAAATACTTTAAAAATGATATGATTTAGTTGATCCTTTTTAAAATACAATGTGATACCCTCGATAGACGGATTTTCGAATGTACTTGATAATCCTTTTTCAAATATTCTGATACACTCGAAAGACGGTGGAATTTCAAAAATGGGGAATAGCGAAATACCTACTTTCATTCCTTCAATTTCCAGACTTCGCAAGGCCCAATGTTAATAGTGAACTTATTTTATGCTAAGTTTTTAGGAGCCATTTTGACTTTGATCTAAATTAATTTTTTGAACTGTTTAAAAATCAAATTTTTTGAAAATAGGGCTGAGAGTTTGTTAAAAAAAAGACGACAGCATAAATAACAGATAAATTTTATTCTTTTGTTTAAAATTCCCTTTTTAAAGTAATGTTTTTTTATAAAACAAAATACTGATCACAACATTAACTAAGCGTAATTATAAATTCTTTTGTCCTGACAAAATGAGAATTCGTTTGTAATTAATTAAAACTTTAATCCTATATAATAAAACATGTATAACGACCAGTACATGAATTATTTACAAGTTTACCACAGGCAATGAGCTTATTACATTATGCGTAATATATAATTTTTTCTATATACGTTTAGGTACACGAACGCTTTTTTTTTATGCGCTTGACATAGAAATTTATTTTTATCCGAAGATTACATTATATAAAATTTTTTTATATGTTTTAAAAAAGATATTTACAATATTTACATAATGGAGGGGGGGCTGAATCATCAAAGTAACCCTCATTGGGCTCAGAAATGGTGACTACTTTGAGGCGATCACAGCGTTCGGGCATTAATAGGCCAAACTACTTAAATGTTCTCTTAATTCGCTAACAATTAGAAAAATATTTTTAAAAAGAAATTATTTACAAAACTTTTTGTATATACAGAAACAAAATTACAACCTGTACTCCCCGAAAGAAACCGAATTAGATTGGTTTTTATTATATATTTATTTAAAAAATATAAAATTATTTACAGTCTGATGTTTAAAAAATAAAAAGGGTAATTTTAATGCTACAATTGTACGTCGCTGGTTATGGGGCCGTTCCCGACTAAGGAGGTGTTGATTTTAACTTCTGTGCAGTTGTTGTTGCTCAGTTCGGGCGAGGTTTGAGTCGACTTGCTCACCAAAACTGGCTTTGGCCGAAATGATATCCCTTCCCCTTTCAACTCTATCGAGGATCCTTTACCTAAGGAAACAAGAAAAGTGTTTATTTTGTGCAGAATTAATAGAACAAAAATTATCCAAGTTTCTCTGTTAATTCTGGTCACGCATTGTGGTGGAGTAGTTGGGTGGGTGAAGTGCCTAACCCTCTTCCGGAGAAACTAAAGTCCTTTAGTTCTTTTCAATCACTCCCTTTTTAGGAAAGCGAATTACGAAGCAGTTTTATTTACTTTCTCAGAAAAAGAGAGAGAGAAAAAAAAATGCTTCCAAAATCTACTGACCCCAAAAGAACAAGAATAAGCTTTTTAAATTAGGGAACCACTACTAGGGGAGCTACATTTTCTAAATTTTATTTTACAAACATAACGCACTTTCTAATCCAACAAATCGTAACGACAAAAAAATCACCTTCACTGTTGACGTATGTCAATTTTTGGCTGTCGGTGACGGCGACTGCAGCCGCCATAACGCTTGCAGACGTTCCAGACTTGACCGTCCCGCTATACTTTGAAGTCGGCATCATACTCGTCCTCACGTTCCTCTCAGGTCTTATCAATATTATGTATAGCTACGACAATAAACGAAATCGTTATTTGTTTTTAATGCATAAAAAGTTAGTTTACTTTTGGTGAAAATAAACAGCCGATGGTAACACTGGCTGATAAACTAATGGCGACGGACATACTCGTTATTCTCAAAGGCATGTGGTTTCCTGTTACAAAATAAAGAGGGACGAACGCCAGCCATATTACACAAGTTGTATACATCGTAAATCCTAACAAAAATTAATTAAATAATTATTCTAAAATTGATTACCTACCGATATGTTTAGACTCGTTAAAAGCTTCAGGAATATTACGTGTAAGTATGGCGTAAACTGTACAAGTTACTATTAAAAATATGGGATATCCGAAGGCTATCATGTAGGAGGCATCTACGTAAGATGAGCAGACTAAAAGGTTATCTTCTCTCGAAGGGTAATGGTGGATCGCCCTCGGAGGTGATAAAAGAAACCAAACGATATTTATGAGGACCTGAAAACGAATACTTAAAGACTCGGGATTAAATAAAAACAATTATACCTGTACAAAAACAAATCCAAAACATATAAAAAGTTGGGATTTCGGGTTGATAAAGCTGGGTCTTTTCGCAGTCCTTCGTCCCGCGTTGAAGATCCTCGCGATCCGGTTCGTTTTGGTCAAAAGGGCTGCATAAACCACAGTAAAGCAGAAACCAGCCCCAAACCTGTGGGAAATAATTTATTTTAAACAATTTAAAACGTATTTTTGATTTTAAATTTTTTAAATTTCTGACGAGGGTGAAATCCCTTCAGTTTCCGACTTTAAGGAGCTTAAAATTATCGATTGAAGGCTTACTGATCATTCTGATCTCTCTCAAACATGTAACAAGCCCTCACCCTAATTTACATCTTTGTTTATACAATATAAACAAATTATAAGTAAATAATTTGATATTTAGAGTACAACACAATGTTAGCCATGATTTTGACATGGACTTTTGGAATAAACAATAGAAATTCAAGAGGTCAACTGAATATTTTGGTCGTGACGTAAATAAACCAGGAATGACAACGGATGGTAAAATCACCACAGTTGGAGGTCAAGTTGAAATTTAAGGACTAGTTTTTGTTGTTGAAATTTACCTTTGAACGCCACACACGAAGTTCGTCGGTCTAATAACGAGCGCAAAAGTTATGAGGTAACAAAGAAGGATTCCCATGAGGAGGACGTAACTAAGCTCCCTCCCGGCCGCTTTTACAACCGGCGTTTCGTTATGATGGACGAAAACGCCGATAACAAAAAGAGTGACGAGTATCCCTGTAAAAAAATATTAACCTCGTTTCTCAAAATTCATAATATTATCAATAAAAGGATTTTTTTTAAACAAAAAAAAAACGGGAAGTTATTTGGGAAAATATTCCCGGCGGGAGCTTTGCCTCCTTGTTGGTGCATTCCCCACATGCCTCATAAACGCAAACCCACTGCTTAATATCGAACCTCACTTTTTCAAATCAGTTATTTTGTAAACCCACTTTTTATTATGCCAACTTTTCAGATAAAATTTGAGTACGAAAATTTCAATGTGGTTTAATAAAAAAGTAGGTTTTAAATTAAGTTTAGGGGATAAAAATGTCGAAACATTGCTTGGTTTTTAAAACTGTTTAGGTATTTTCTCAAAGTTAAAAAAGTCGATGAAAAGTTTAAAAAATTTCGAAGAGGAGGAACTGGATGTTTTGAGCACTGTTTCCTCTTGAAAGAATTCAATTATAACAAAGTAAACTACTTTAGAATTACTTAATGTTATTTTGTTTACTCACCGAGGGAGGAGATTGCCATGGCGCTAATGGCCCAAGCGCTTTCAACCCTTAAAAACGCTTCTGGGATGTCCAAACATACGTTTTTCCCCCTATCGGGTATCGTACCCAAAGGGCACATAACACATTGAGTTTCATCTTTCGGATTCCTTATCTGAAAAAGCGAAGGAAATTTTCAGCGATAAGAAAGTGAAGATTAGAAAGGAAGATCAAGTTGAACTGGTTTTCCGTTAATTTACCCCGACTCCCGCCTTTAGATCTAAATCGTCCCCTTCTGAAGGTTAAAAGGGAAAGACTTCACTCTGATTTAGGACAATACTAAACTTAAATTATTGTCTGAGCTGCTGGTTTTATCAAAAGGGCTATTTTAATAAATCTCCTGTGTGCCTTAAGGCGTAATGAAACTTTTCGCCTCTTTCGGACGGCACAATAAAAAAAGGCGTCTTTTCCAATATAAGGCACCCAACGTTAATTTTAATGACGACTATGTGACGTTATCGTCGCAATCTAATATCGTTTAATTCCCCTTCATGTTCCGAACGTACCGGAACCCCGAAACGACCCAAGTTTAACGGTCAAGTTTAGCACTTCCCTCCGCCTAGTTTCCAGAATAGTTTTGAAATTTCCCCTTTCGACCTTTTCAGTTCTATCCCTTGAATATCAAAAAGTAAAAAAAAGATAGATTTCTAGAGTATCGGAAAAATATTCAATACACTACCTGATATTGAGTGCAGTTGAAGCAGTGCCAACAACAGCTTTCTCCCTCAACGTACTTTTTCGCCTGGCCGACCTCGCAGGGAAGAGAACAGACGGATTCCGGAGGACGACTTTCATGTAGCTTGAACTGAATTTCTAAAAGAAAAAAAATTACTTATTTTCTTAATAGTGAAGCGGAAAAAAAGCAAGAAATTGGTTAAACTCTGGTTTTTCCCATGGTTTCACTGATAATTTTCCGGCCTATATTTTTTCGCAGGTGATTCCAATCATCGAAACCAACCACCGTAAGCAACAGGCAATTCGGAAAATAAGCAACTGGTGTTATCGATTTATTTTATACGCCATTCATTATTTATTACTAATCGTTTAACGTGATAAATGATAACCAAAGTTAAAAGTTTCAATTTTGATTTATGAGGTCAACGTGTATTTAGGTTTTTATTCTCATGTTTGTTGTTAAAAGGGGTAAAAAAAAAAATCGGACATTTAATCTCAGGTCCATCCATTCAGTGTTACAAGGGACAACAGAGGTTGGATAGGAAATGAGTTTGAAATTTTTTTTTGTCTTTGTTTAAATATAAAAACCCCTTAAAGGTTCAATTAAAATTTCAGTTATTGCTTTTTTTTTCTTTTTTTTTTTTTAAATGTCTCAAATATGAATAAGACTTTCATAACTTTTTTTTTAGACGTTTCAGTGAAAAGTTGGCGTCAGTCAGAAACGCAGGGTAACAACTTTTTATTTTTTTAATGGCTTCTACGGGGCAGAAAAATTCTCGTGAGAGATAAAAGGATAAGGGATTCCAGGCGATTATTCCCGTGACACTTTGTCTCCCGGGCGAATCATTAATTCTGAAAACTGCCGCTTTAATCTTCACACAACGTCACGCACCAAAGATTTTTTTAATAACTCGTCTCAAGGAGTTTATCATATTTCACAATTCAAAAACCATCGATTTTTACGTCAAGAATTTTTATATTAAAAGAAAATTGACTTATTTGAAAAAGATTTAATAATCAAAACTTAAGCCATAAATCGGTTTTTTACTTCTTGAATGATCAATAATGTATTAAAAGTCGTTTAAAACTTTGGTTGAAAAAAATAATTTGGCCGAGTTCTTAAGGTCCTTTGCCAAAAGGTTCATTTAGACTGTTGCCAAAACGTAAAGGATCAGTAAAAGCTGTTGAGAAGAGAGAGAGAAAAGGGGAAAAAAAAAGAAAAGTGCTTTCAAAAAGCCGTTCTTTTCATTTTGATAATAACTGAAGTAATGTTCCATTAAAGGAACCCTTCCGAGACACCCCCTTGGAAATTATAGGGATTGGAATACCGTGTAAACCTGTTGCGGAGAGGAGAGGAGGGGGGGAGTGCGGAATCAAACCGAGTAGAGTAGGTAATCTTAACTTTTCGATGACTAAGTTTCACGGCCCAGAGATCACAAACTATACAACTCCCTCCCCACTTACCGGTCTTAACATTGAAACATTAATTAACGCTCCCGTTAGCATGATCGAAAATGAAAATTGGATCACGCTTGAAATTATTTGGTTTATAAATTGCACATGTCTTCTCCTGTACGTGGATCAGAACTTTAAGTACCTGTCGAGATCATACCCCGTAAAACTTACTCGAGGGCTTTTCATCAACCCCTAAAAGTCGAATTAATCCCAAATTTCTGAACTTGAATAATTTTTGATCGTCCCCAAAAAAATAAGTTTCAATGATACTGAACCATCAAGACGTCCAGGTGTTGCGGAACTGTAGGTCTTTTTATTTTAATTATGTATAAACCTTTGACAAAAGCTTGGCCCATATTTAGGCCTTTGATATCATGAAGGCCGAAGACTAAACAGTCTAGAAAGATTTTTTTGCATCTTAATCTCCCAATGTGGCGAAAGCTCCCACCTGAGCCTTAATCATGGCACCTTCTTAATAAGAGCACCCTGTATTTTGTATTAATGCCCAGATTTTACCCCACATTCGCCCTAATTCTCTATGAAATATCGACTTGAAAGTGAGTGAACTCAAGGTAATATAAACTCTTAGTCATAAATTAAGAAATATTTACAATGATATATATTTTTCTACTAACCTTTCGATTTATAACTAAAAAAAAAGTTAAAGTTATGTCGTTAACACTTTTATAAATCTTGTTTATTACATATGGAACTTTTGATTGTTGTATTGCAAGTTTTTGGAAGGGACATGGGAACATTCGGCTTTACCAGTATAAAGTTAAACCCGACAAAACGGCCTGAAAGTTCTAAACTGATAACACTCTTGTCCTCTCCCTACTTTTTAAATGAAGCGATTTCACGCTGTTTTTTTCCATGAAAATTCATTACTTAAAAAAAAAAGTTTACGGAGTTTTAATATCTTTGAACAACACCAACGTTTGAAAGGCACACGTAGAAGTTAAAATAGAAACATGTAAGGGATAAAAAAAGAATTAATGAAAAGAAATCTTGAAATGCTCGAAAAAGGTTTTTTTTCATATGAAATAAAGCTTTTCAAAGAGAAATTCTTTCTACTTTTGAGTTTTAATTAAAAAAATTGAAGATAAATTTAGCATTTTTTATTATTTGAAAATCAAGGCAATAGATTGAAAAAAATAATTACCTGTCATATTTAAACGTAAAGATCCTTCCTCGTATTCTCCGACTTTCACCCACTGATAGTTGTTTTTTGAAATTTGTTTGAAATGTATGATGTTGTATCTGGCCGGTCCGTCGCCGTTGGCGTCAAATCTAAATTTGTCTCCGGACAAGCCTGAAATTTTTTTTTTCTTAATTACAAGTTTTAAGCCTTTATAAGTTTTAACAAAGCGATAATGATGTCTTATAATTTTTAAAAAGATTAAAAAGTAATTAAAAGTTATAAAGTGAAAGAAAAGTTTAAATTTATTTGTTTTCTTACCTTGAAAATTAACGGATCTGAGGTATTTTAATAATTCGGCTCCCTTGGTTGGTATCATGGCGTCACAAAGTCCCTGAGTATCAACGCAAAGGGCTTTATGCATGTCTTGAATGGCGACTGCGAGGGCCATCACCGCATCCGAAACGAATTGGAGTTGATTTTCGAAAGCCGTGTTTTCCCTCGTGAGGCGTTCACGGGTCGTGCATTCTCTCGTATATTTTTTGTTGTACGGCGTCCTCGAACTGTTCGGATATTTGCATTGGAAATGATCCTCCCAAAACTCTGCCGGAAAGAGAGAAAAAAAGAAAAATAATATAATCCGATTACTCCAAGAGCTTTAAGAACGTAATTTATCTTGTTAAAAGGATATTGAAGAGGATATCGTTTCCTAACTCAATAAGAGACTTGAAAAATTAATTATTCAAAGCAAACATTTTCCAAAGGAAATAAAAGTGAATTATGATCTATAGAAAAGTCGTTATTGAAAATTTTTTTTATCACAAAAAATTTATTGCTTTATGAAGTTACGTTTTCTGGGTCATACTCCATTAGGGTAACTAAGGATTAGCTTAACTTAGTGCCTAGAAGTTCACTATGCATTAGTGTCGTACTTTCTAGTGGCTAAGCTTATATTCACGCAGTATAAAGATCAATTACTTTTTAGACCTAATTTTATGTCTTCTATTTAAAAGTTTATTTCCCTTAAATTTTTAGCGTTTATGAACTTGAAAGACTAAAATGGCACAGGAAATCTGACTTTTTCTCTTTTTTTTTTACTCCCTTTGTATAAAAGGACCATTCCATTTTAACGCTTCTTCTCTAATCATCGAAATGGTCGCCAAGAATAACCGTAAAATTTTTATATTTTTTTTCTTCAACTTTTTTAGGTAGATTTTTTTTATTAAGATGCACAATATTTTACATGTAAAAAGTAACAAAAGAAAAACCTATATTTATTTTGTATTCAGATACAAGGATAAACAATGCTATCTAATCCCGGAGCGTGTATTGTCCGAAAGTGTCGGACCGTGTCTACAATGGTGGCCTCCATTGTCCCCTTTAGACCCAACTTCTTCCGTCGTAAAATCAGATTACATCAAATTTTAAAAGTCGTTAAGAAACACAAAGAACTTTTTAATATAACATCTTCCCACTTTTAATTTTATAAAAATTATAATTTGTAAATGGTCGAGTTTGATGTCAAAGAAGGTAGGAAATTAAAGCGAGGAAGGTATTTTGATGTGGTTGGAAACGTATGTTCAAAGTAATTACATTTTGATGTTAAACATTTTAATTGTTTTTATAAACGAGAAAAGGCTTTTCTTTCTTTTTTTGCTACAAATTTATTTTTAAATTTTCTATTTGTTTAAACAATTCAATGATTATTGTAAAGCATAAAATTGGAGTTTCCGGATCGCTTTGATTGAAACATCCGAGTCGCGGTCCAACCCTCAGGAAATGATACCAGAATACGGACCTGAACCAAGGCTTCCGATATCATCCTTTCTATGGATTTTACGGCGTTTTCATGACTTTTTCTTTCTTTAAACCTATTTTTTCTTTCTTTATTTCAGTTTATTGTCTAAAAACGCCCTTCTTACTGGATTTTTGCTCGTTTTCTGAAGTCTTTTGACCCAGAAACTATCTTTTTATAGGATTTTCAGGCATTTTATTCGGTTTTTAGAGAGGCCTTTCCACTTTTTAGCCGTTTTCTACGATATTTTTACCGCGATATTTTATTGTAGCTGTTTTCCTGGTAATATTACCATGGTGACTGTAGCTTACTCTACATTTTTACAGCAATTTTTCCCCAGATTAATAAAACGTTTCAAAAGTAATTTTCGTTGATCTAGATTAAAAATAAAATTAATTTCATTTACAGATGGGGGTGATTCATCATTCGGGAAAAAAAGGGTTTAAATTTTAGCTCTTTGGGTTTGTAACCCTTTTCTGAAAATTTCCTGAGCCTTGTCTAACCGTGTAATTGATCTTCCTTTTAGTGAGGTCAAACGCGAAATTAGAGTTAAGGTGTTAGACCTCGAAACTCAACGTTCGGAAATTCCGTCTGTCAATCTTTGGAATTTACGTTTGAACTCTCACAAGGTTATAAACTAAAAAGTTTTTACCTTTATTAGAAAGAAATAATAAATCAAAGTCCAGTTTTTGTCTTTAGTTTAAAAATCACAAATTGACTCGGTCTCTTAAGAGACAGAGTTTTAAAAAAAACAAGGAGGAAAATACTCAGGCTATTACAAGAAACGTAATTCTAAACCTCTCGAATTCCCTTGAAAGTAGAAAAGCACAAATTGCGCCATTCTGTGTTGGTGTCGAAAAACGTCGACTCCGTTTTAATTCACCCTGATAGCGAAGGGTTTTCTTAATTACGCAAAAAAAATGCCCAAAAGGCTCTTTAAAAGGAGTGTCGGAGAAAAAGGGGTTAATGGGATCTTTAGGTAATTAAATAGAAGGTAGAGGTTTATTGCGTTTAAACGTTATTAAAGAAATACGAACCGACAAACCAGGGGTTTCTTTTATTATTTTCGACGGTGAGGTTTAAAAAATATTCTTCGAATCCGGAGACGGGGTTTGCTTGCGGCTGGACCGATAAAGTTCCTTCGACTTCGGGCTCGTTTCCTGACGAAACGAGGTCGCGGGCGCTCCATCCGTCGGAACCGATCCACGAGAAAATTCCGGTCGCGTTGCACCTTCTCACAGCTCTCATAACTCCGGCAACTTCTTGATCAGAACCAAAAATAATAGCACCTGAAACAAAAATTTTATTTTGTCAAAAATCAATAAAAGAATTTTTTAGGCCCAGTTTTTGTTGCGTATAAAAAAAGTGGCCTTTGGCACTCTTCATATTGTCAAAGGTTATAAATCGACGTTTGACCGGATTCTCGGGGGGCCTTTCTATCCCCTTAACATCTCACTCATCCCTTTTTCAGGTTTTTTTTTTCCTCCACCAGATCCATTTTACCGGTTATTGAAACAGTTCCGACGTTTCCCAACCCAGGAAAAACAGGGATCGTGTGGCGAGAAGTCATTTTTTCACTAACGTCGACCGTGAGTCATAAAAGGATATTTATTAAGTGTACGCCGTGAGAAAAGCAGAAACTGAAAAAGCCTTCCCACATTTTTCATTCACCGCGTGGCTTCTACAATTTTTAACCTTAAATAAAACAAAAAGCAAACAGATAAATATCGCTTTATCATGATTCACATGTTTGACCTCGATCAACAATCCGGATAAATTTTTTTTCAATCATTTTTCATAAGTCATAACGATTTTATCAAGCTTCTTTGGAGCCAATTTATACGATACTCTTATCGGGAAATTTTTGAGATGGCTTACATAAAATAAATGTTTATTACTAAAATATTCATTTTTAAACTTCATATGAGCGATACAAACGGGGAAGTTTTAACAGGAAAAAGTTTTAGGTCGAATGGTGACATATGCAAGAAAACAACAAAGCTCTCTACTTATATCCTTTCCCCGAAAGAAGATATTGACACAAAAGTTTAGGAACGTATCCGTTAAAAACTTGAATCGTCTTTTTTTCTCACCACAAGTTTCTCCCTTTTCTCAAATTATCGGATGAAATTGCGACAGAAAAAATTGCTTTGTTATTTAAATATTAAACATTTCATTGAAAAAAAAAAATCAACATTTCTTACGAGAAGATAGATTTGTATGTCAAAATTGACGTTTTCGATTTAGGTTTATTTATCAACAAGGCCGATAGTTCCCCCCCCCCCCCTCGATTCTTGTTAGTTCAAATGATTAGATTTCTAAAAAAGTTAAACATTTTTCAGCACCACCGTTTTAATAGTTTTCTCAATTATTATTAACATTTGCCAGTTTTGACTGAAAAGGCATTTTGTTAAGTTGGTTAAAGTTGTGGGGCCCACCGCAATTTTTCGCCCAAACACATTACGTTTTCATCAATTATTCTTATTGTAATTATCTTGAAAAAGGAATTTTTTGGTTCCTTTCATACGGAAAATGGCGGAGATTTTTGTTTTTCTATTGGAAATTTGTTCTGACAGCTGTTAAAATGTAAAAATGTGTGAAAATGTTAGGGCAGGTTATTAAAAAACTTGTTTGAAATGGACTTTTTGTTTTCATTGACGTTTTTAATAAAACACGAAAAAATACTATTATTTATTTTCCTCATATCTTTCCAATACCGGTTGCTTTTTTAACGAGTAATAAATCAGGATTATTCTACTAGGGAAGCTTTTGTTTTTTTAGCAGGGAGAAAAAGAATTTTATTTTATTTATCCACCAAATACAAATATGTAGTTAAGAACAATCTGATTTAAAATTTTTATTTATAAAAGGAGAAATGAGTTTTGAATATCTTTTCGTCATTTCTGAACGATTTTATATCGATGATGAAGTTTATAGGTTTAACAAAGGGGAAAATAGGGTTTACGTCACGTCTCGTTACGCTCAAATGGCCTAAATGTAAATCCATAGGGCGTACGCCCTATATTTTTTAAATGCTTTACCTACTTGAGCAGGCCCCGGCGGAACTTTCTCAAAAAATATTAAATAAAGCCCTCTATGCTACGGTACTTTTTGAGAATTTCATTTTGACTTATGGTTGAAATGCAAAGTCAATTGACAAAAGCAATGTTGGAAAGAATTGCAATTCTTTTTCAGAAATATCGTTTAAAAAGTATGAACACTTAAATCTTTTATATTTTTTCCCCCTGTGAATTAGCATTTCAATTTTTAATTATACAAAAGTTTTTGGGGTTTTGGACTTCAGAATTTAGGTTTCTTCATTATTTCTGGGGACAGGTGTCAGATGTAGTTGAGTACCTATACTCACATTGTTTTCATTATTAATCAAGTTCAAAGTTTATTTGGTTTATTATCACGAGAAATTATTTTGCTTCCGATTCTACACTCGCGAGCAAAAGTTTGGAATCATACTTGAAATTGGTTCCACGCAATGTTGCTTACTAAGTATTTTTTATTCATCATATAAATGTCATCAAAATTAAACGTTCAACTGTTAACTTTAAATTGATATCATGCAAAATCATTAAAATTAAGCCAGTAGTATAGAAAGCTATCCCGGATTAAGTGAAGACGTGATTCCAAACTTTTGCTCGTGAGTGTATTTTTAATTCTATTTTATATTAATAAGGTGCCCATTAAACTTGTATTGAATTTTTTTTTCTACAATGTCTTTATTGTAAAGGAGAGACCGATTACAGAATGACATTTTGAGCCGGGACTTTCCCGAGGATTAAATTGTTAATTAATCCTTTTCCAAGTCTTAGCTCTCAAGGGCATAAATCAAACGTTATTGGCAGGGGGAATGGAAGACGAAGGCTGGAGGGTCTGCCAAGGTAAGATAAGGAAGAGCTTATTTAAGGATGCTTATTCGAGTATGACGCTCCCCGCCGCTGTCGGCTCGATTTATGAACGGACGTTTCTACGCCCATATGTGACAGAGGAGGAAAATACAAATTTTATAAAATCTTCATTTATCGCGCTATCTGGAGGTTTTAATTTGATAAGAATTTTTAGGTAAAAACTTTGAAAAAGAGGCTGAAATTTTTTTAATTCTCACAGAAAGTTGGACATATAAAATTAGAAGGGACATAATGCTTTGTGGCCCTGACGCGAAATTTCTCGAGAAAGAGGAAAAAAATTAAGTTTTCTTTTAAATTTGTAAATGTCAAGGAAGAAAAATGGAAGTCTTCACCCAGCTAGACATGGTGAAGAACAGGCCAGTATACACAGAAAAATTTTCGCCATTTTTTAAATTTTAGGAATAAACTATCGAGATTTTTAAGATAACCACAAAAGTTTTTATAGAAATTCTATTAAAACTGTATGAAGTGGGCGAGAAGTAAAATTTTCCTCTAGGGAGTCTGGAAACTGGTCATGTGTATAAAATGTGATTACAAATTCTGAAAAATGCTATATTTTTGCAAATTTTTTTTTAGTTTTAGGGCCATTTTTTTAACACAATAGGAGAAAAATCTTGTGGTTTAAAAAAGGAGTTCATTGCCGTTGAAAATCTTAGGTATTCTAATAGATTGTGAAAGAAAGACGGAATGCAATTCCGGTTCCCATTCACGTGACGAGACTCGTCTCTCCATCTCTTATATCGAATCGCGGCCATTTGTCCCCCCCCCCCCCCACGCCACATTGAGCGTTCCTTCAGTTTGGATTTTATCGTAGTTCTTACTCCCGGCTCCCCTTTAAAAAATAAGTCCCTCGTAAATTACTGGATTCCGTCTTGAATTTATAGTTTGTCACTTTCCGCCGAATTTAAAAGGAAAAACAAATTTGGCATAAAATGAAAGGAAATTAAATTTATTATGTAGAAACCAATATTCTTTGTGCCACGTTTTAGAGGGAAGCCTAAGGTTATGAAGAATTCCTTCTTTACATCAAAAGGGACTCCTTTTCTTCTGAACAATTTAATTCTATTTATTAAAAACAATAGAATAGTTAGAAATAATTTTTTTATTTATTTTTTCAACTTAATAAATTATTGATCAAAGACGGAAAATAAAGGAAAAATAATATTTCGTTGGGAATTCTGAAAAATCAGAACGAGTTTGATCATCCGATTTAGATAAAAGTTAGATCTGAGGTTTCCATTAAAGTCAAACTCACGGGGGGGTTTTCCCTTCTTTCGACTTGCGAGAAACCGAGGGACGTTCTCCGTCTTGATAACGTCGAAGGCAACCCTTCCCCTAATACATTTCAGACTTCTCAAAGCGAGACAATTTAGAAAAAAAAAAACTTTTCTAAAAGAATTTCCTATAATTTTTTTTTCTTTTTCTCTTCTCCTACCTTTATTCCCGGATCTCTTCTTTTTCGATTACACTTTGATTCCGGAGATTATTTTTAGGAAAACCTTTTAATACTACTTTTTCGCTTCAAAAGAAAACTTTGAAACGACAAAATTTTAAATTCAAAACACTCTACTTTATTTGTGAGTAAAAAATTCATTTCAAATATGAAGCCACTAATGTACATCTGGGCTACTAGATAATCGCTGTACCATTTCAGCTATGGAAGCCTAGTCGAGTAGAACTAGGGATACCTCTCTTACTCCATTTCTTTTTCCTCTTCCTAATTTACTCGGTGTTCCATTAAAAATTTATAAATTTAGCATAAAACCGATCGAGAGAGGATTAACAGAAAAAGTTAATTTAATGTATGATACGAATTAATTTATTTTAGTTTCACAATCGTTGTACCAAACTCGTGCTGAACAGTATTGTTTCCCTTTGCAAAATTAGTATAAATTCGGTATTAGTAATTGCTAATTAAAACACTAATCTCATTAATTTCATTGCGAATTTATTTACAAGGCAAGAATGCAAAGTTTCAGTTTTCCAGAAATTCTCTGACTATTTTTAATATTTTAATATTAGCGGGAGGGTGTATTTGGCTTTCCAAGTCGCTGAGATATTCCGAAATAACTTGGAAGCTTATCTATCTTGAATGTATGGTAAATAGGGACGTCTTGTCGACAAACGGCCATGGCCTTTCAAATAATTACGACCCTCGTTGCTAAATCAAAGTCGAGAGTTTGGAATTAGCCGGAGCAACCACCCCCTTCACTTAATTAAATGTGTTTCCCATATTCGTCGTCGGATTTCCACGGACACATGTTAAATTAAATAATTTTTTTTATTTCTCTCAAAATGGCCCTAAGCTATGTCTATGATGAGAAGACTCGTTAAAACAAAGTCTGCCACCCTAATTACCTTACTTCTTTTGTCCTTTAACGTCCAGATCAACAAAAAAAGTGGCTCTTTTTTAGTATCTTTTAGACTTTCAGACTGAAAAGACACTCTTTTTTTTAAAACATCACTTCTTGCGGAAATTTTTTTTTACTGATATGCATTAAATAAGTACAGGACTAAATGGAGTTTTTATGGCTTTTTAGGGATTACGCAGCTCAATAAAAAAAACCCCGTTAATGCCTCAAAAAAATACATCTAAATTTTTATCAACGTAAAACAACATTTTTTATTATTATTTATATTAAAAGAGACCCGGTAATAAACATCCCCGAGAGTGAAAAAGGACCTCCTTAGATATAAAATTCCTTTTAAGTTTTTTAAAAAAATTATTAAAAATGTTTTTTAGTTGATGGGAGCTTTTTAATGATTCAACAACCTATAAATACCAGAAGGATTGAAATAAAACAAAAATTTGAGAAAAAAAAAGGAAGAAAATGACTCTGGACTTTTAGCAAATTAATATTTCACTAATCATAAATTATGAAAATAGGTAGATTCCGAAGAAAAGGAATCTACCTAAAACTAGACATTGAATTAAACTATGTAAGTTCATTGTTCAATCTGCTTGTTTAAATAATAGGGAGCAAGATTGTGGTTGCGGGAGGATCTTGATTTTGATTAATAGTGAACAACAGTTGGCTCTCGTCTTCCTTATTAGCGGGAGAATCGAAGTGATTGTAAAGGCCACCTTTGATACGATGGTAATTGATCAGTGAAAAGCGCTCCTCACCAAAGAGGAGCCGCAGCAGTTCTCCTCTTCAAACAAGATCCGCCGATAATTAATTAACGTGTATTCTCTACTAAAAACCTGTATTAGAAAGACGCTTAGATAAATTAAACACAAGAGAAATTCAAATTCATAGGACATGGGAGTAGGTTCATATGAACGGTAACGCATAACAAGGACAATACAAAGAATTAAATTAATGAACACAGTCAGACCGCTAACACACAAAACGTAAGGTTCTCCGAAAGTGATCGAAAACCATTACAAGGGTTTATAAATTATTTAACAGATATAGAAATTAAATGGCAACCGTAGTGGATAAATATTGCAACATAAGGGGAAATAGATAATATTTTACGAAACTCCCGAAAAGAGAACTAGTTACCCGAGCTAGTATAGCCAAAACGAGTGCCGATCGTTTTATTTTCAAACTCATTTTTCAAAAGTATGAAATGGGAATTCAGATTAAGTCTCATGGATAATATGGTTTGGTATCACAAAACTAATTGCTTCCAAAGAGCTCCGCTACGGGCGTTAGTTGTCAGCTGGTCGCCAGGGGGCGTTCTAGCAACCGTTTCGGGAAGGTTCTACCTTCAGTTTCACTACTCCGACCGTAGCGTAAACATGTCCGTCCTTAAAAGTTTAAAAAGCATCTTCAACCAACCTCCCAGCTTAGATATGTCGGACGAAAAGTTCGACATCATCTCTAAGCTCCCTGTCGAAATCGCATCTCTGATATTCAGGTGAGATTAATTTCTTTTCCTTTATTCGGGGCCAGGTTTAGGACCTCCCCCGTATTTTTTCCTTTTCTCTTGCACCTTATTTTCCTCTATCCTACCCGTTCAAAATTTAAAATTTCGAACCTCCTCTTTGTTTTGAATTAGAAATTTAGACACGGACAGTTTAATAAAAACGGTCCTCGTGTCCAAAAAATGGAAGTCAATTGTACTTTCGGACACGAAACTGAAAAAGCGTGTTCGGGGGACTCTCCGACTAAGGCGACGGGTTCCGAAAGAAAACCGGAAGCCCGATCGCTACACGGAACTTGCGTCTTCCTCTCTCAAAAAGGAAGACCGCAAGAGAAAAAGAGGGAAGAACCCTCGGGTCCTTTGCCTAAGAAGGCGAAGGTCTTTAGAATGTAACCTCAACAAAGGTTTCGCATAGGTTATAAATAGTGAAACTATGACTTTTTCGCTATTTTCCTCGACGACATCAACCCCTTTGGTCGACTACATCAACTTCTTCGACGACGTCTACTGTGAGAGCTACTGTGATCATAATTTGTTATATATTTTTGTATCCTTATTTTTGTATCCCTGACTTTGACAATAAAATCGTTTTTAATCAAAACGAATTGTGTCCATAACCTTCCTCCCTTTTTTCGATATAAAGTAAACAAACGTTACGTACGCTTCTCCCGCATTGCTCACACGTACGATAAGTACTCGTGAACGAGCCTTTTACTGCCTCTCTTTCGATGAAAGTAGGTTCAAAGATTAGGGGTTCTCCGAAAAATATTTCGGAGACATGGAAAAATTTGAGATTTTCATGGTCAATTTGAAAATATACAAGGGCTTTCATGTTTTATGAAACGCCCGTTGGGAGAGCTACTTAGTTACCCGCAGAAGGCGGGGCTCGTATCGTACCCGCCATTAATTTCAAAGGTTTACCCAGATCGGGTGCCGATCTTTTTATTATCAAACTCATTTTTCAAAAGTATGAAATGGGAATTACGATTAAGTCTCATGGATATATATGGTTTGGTATCACAAAACTAATTGCTTCCAAAGAACTCCGCTACGGGCGTTAGTTGTCAGCTGGTCGCCAGGGGGCGCTCTAGCAACAGTTTCGGGAAGGTTCTACCTTCAGTTTGACTACTCCGACCGTAGCGTAAACATGTCCGTCCTTAAAAGTTTAAAAAGCATCTTCAACCAACCTCCCAGCTTAGATATGCCGGACGAAAAGTTCGACATCATCTCTAAGCTCCCTGTCGAAATCGCATCTCTGATATTCAGGTGAGATTAATTTCTTTTCCTTTATTCGGGGCCAGGTTTAGAACCACCCCCGTATTTTTTCCTTTTCTCTTGCACCTTATTTTCCTCTATCCTACCCGTTCAAAATGTAAAATTTCGAACCTCCTCTTTGTTTTGAATTAGAAATTTAGACACGGACAGTTTAATAAAAACGGTCCTCGTGTCCAAAAAATGGAAGTCAATTGTACTTTCGGACACGAAACTCAAAAAGCGTGTTCGGGGGACTCTCCGACTAAGGCGTCGGGTTCCGAAAGAAAACCGGAAGCCCGATCGCTACACGGAACTTGCGTCTTCCTCTCTCAAAAAGGAAGACCGCAAGAGAAAAAGAGGGAAGAACCCTCGGGTCCTTTGCCTAAGAAGGCGAAGGTCTTTAGGATGTAACCTCAGGTTACAAATAGTGAAACTATGACTTTTTCGCTATTTTTCTCGACGACATCAACCCCTGTGGTCGACTACATCAACTTCTTCGACGACGTCTACTGTGATCATAATTTGTTTATATTTTTGTATCCCTAACTTTAACAATAAAATCGTTTTTGATCAAAACGCATTGTGTCCATAACCTTCCTTCTTTTTTTCGATTGAAAGTAAACAAACGAAACGCTCCTCCCGCAATGCTCCCACGTACGATAAGTACTCATGAACGAGCCTTTTACTGCCTGTATTCAATGAAAGTAGGTTCAAAGATTAGGGGTTTTCCGAACAATATTTCGGAGACATTGAAAAATTTGAGATTTTAATGGTCAATTTGAAAATATACAAGGGCTTTCATGTTTTTATGATACGCCCGTTGGTAGGGCTTTTCACCCGTAGAAGGTGTTGCCTGAATAGTACTTGAAGTTATCATTGGGGTGTGATGAATTAACAGTCTAAGATTGAGGGGGGTTGCGAGTTCTATGAAAATGGCATTTCGTGATAAAATTTGCCCGTAACGCTCGTTGTCTATGGTTTTTGTTCGTTGCTTCTATGTTGTTGATCTTTTTCGTCAGAAATCTTTTGTACAGTTTAATTATGCCGACTTTTAATTTTCGGGGCGTTATCTCTTTAAATATTTTGAAATTATTTTTAACTAATAATTTGTCCTAGACTCTAAACTGTGAATAGTAGTACCTATGGGGAAAACAAAACGTTGAAAATTTTGAAAGATGAAAAATTGGAAATGCAGCGACACAAGGACAAAAAGTGCTGTTATGAAAAAATTGATTGGGAAGATCAAAAGGAGTTTTTCTCGTTTAGAAAAGTCGGAAAGAAACAAAGAAGGGGAAAAGGTTATTGAAAAATAGGTTGGAATGGGGAGGTTTTGTA
The DNA here is from genome assembly GCA_014119065.1 of Orius insidiosus. Lineage (NCBI taxonomy): Eukaryota > Metazoa > Arthropoda > Insecta > Hemiptera > Anthocoridae > Orius > Orius insidiosus. Next base: position 21,381 of record JACGAQ010001149.1, on the reverse strand, counting down.
TAATTGGGCCTTAAATAAGACGTCTTAGCTTTTTAGATGTTCAATATTCCTAACGAAAAAACGAAAGAAAAGGAGATGGTTTTTTTTAGCAGTCTGCAAATTCAGAGCAAATCTAATTTCTACCCTCTCAAGTTTGACTGTGGATGATTCGAAGAGGGGTGACGACCCTCGGATATTCAATTTCAAAAAGGTCCCCCTCCGACCGCTATTCGGAACCGTTCGCGTGTTTCCGTGTAGAGAATCAATTTGGCGGTTATTCACGGAATGATCGTGTAAAAAAATGTGAGGGAGAATAAACGAAAATTTCATTTAACCCTGAGCTTCTTTTTTTTTATCATAACGACTGATGAATATCATTATCTATGGATGATTAAAATCTTCTCATTGGACGAAAAGCTTCATTTCGAAAAACTTTTTAATATTAATACTTTTAGTGAATTATGTTCTGAGAACCTTCTTTATTTTATTATTCAAGTCTGGGACTTAATTAGGGCGCATAAATGCAATATTTTAATGAAATTTTTTCTCGGGGTCATTAAAAGCCCAACAAATGTAAGGAAAGTTTGCAAATTTCCTTTTCTGAATGGGTAGGCCATTAGCAGGTTATTGCTACCTAGTTAAAAATGTGTAAGAACAGCCGTGGGGGGCTCGATTGGAAATACAGAAAAAGTTAAAGTTAGAAGAGCTCGTATGATTTAAGCCAAGCTACGGTACTGTCAGCTAACGGCTCCAATGGACGAGATTTTTAATATTTAAATCACCGTTCTTCTAATTTTTATTGAATAAAATCCCCATCATTTTTATACATAATGTTTATGTAATGATTATGATCATAGAACTTTAGTTATGAACATCAGTTGTAGCATCATGTAGCAGAACATCAGTTGATCATGGAAGGTAATAGGACCTTATTTGTTGAGGTACTCTCATGATCAACATCCTTTTAGAACCAAGAGGGAAGGTTATGAACACAATGCGTTTTGATAAAAAACGATTTTATTGTCAAAATAATTAAGGATACAAAAGTAAGGAAATAACAAATTAATTGGTAGATTATCACAGTAGCTATCGCAGTAGACGTTGTCTTAGTTGCCACCAAAGATTGATTGTAGTCGATGAAAAATATAAAAAAGGCTTTTATATTTTTCGTGGCCGCTATCACAGGGGTTGATGTCGTCGAGGAAAATAGCGAAAAAGTCATAGTTTCTATTGTAACCTATGCGAAACCTTTGTTGAGGTTACATCCTAAAGACCTTCGCCTTCTTAGGCAAAGGACCCGAGGTTCTTCCCCTCTTTTTCTCTTGCGGTCTTCCTTTTTAAGAGAGGAAGACGCAAGTTCCGTGTAGCGATCGGGCTTCCGGTTTTCTTTCGGAACCCGTCGCCTTAGTCGGAGAGTCCCCCGAACACGCTTTTGAGTTTCGTGTCCGAAAGTACAATTGACTTCCATTTTTTGGACACGAGGACCGTTTTTATTAAACTGTCCGTGTCTAAATTTCTAATTCAAAACAAAGAGGAGGTTCGAAATTTTAAATTTTGAACGGGTAGGATAGAGGAAAATAAGGTGCAAGAGAAAAGGAAAAATACGGGGGAGGTTCTAAACCTGGCCCCGAATGGAAAAGAAATTAATCTCACCTGAATATCAGATGCGATTTCGACAGGGAGCTTAGAGATGTCGAACTTTTCGTCCGGCATATCTAAGCTGGGAGGTTGGTTGAAGATGCTTTTTAAACTTTTAAGGACACATGTTTACGCTACGGTCGGAGTAGTCAAACTGAAGTAGAACCTTCCCGAAACGGTTGCTAAAGCGCCCTCTGGCGACCTGCTGACACTAACGCCCCTGGCGGATCTCTTCGTGAGTCATTAATTTTGTTCAAAACCAAATTATCCATGAAACTTATTCTGAATTTCCGTTTCATACTTTGAAACAAAGATTTAGTACATAAAACGGGACTCGTATTTTCAAAAGCTTTCAAAATTAACGGCGGTTTGTTTATAATTCAAGCCTCGCCCCAACGGGAGTTTTATAAAATAATCGTTTCATTTCCAATAAATGGATTATAAAAATCTCTTTTTTTTTCTTCTCCCACCTACATTAATTTCCCCAGTATATTGCTGTAGAGCTCCTTGTCTTTGAACCTACTTCCATTGGACGACAGTTGCAAAGGGCTCGATTTTGGGGTCGGTGTGAGCAATGAGGATCGGTATTCCGTTTTGTTTGAGGTTAGTTTATGATAAATCGAACATAGAGAAGATTATGACAATAATTTTAATCTAAAATGATTTTTTGTCAAAATAATTAATTAGAATTTTCATTTTTCATTTATTTATTTATTGAACCTGTCAGCTGTGGATATATGTTTTAGTTAGTTACGATCGATTCCATATAGTTTGAACATTACTGTAATTTCTCATTTATTAATTACTTATCATAATTAATTATATTCCCTAATATCAAAGTTCAGAATAAACGCTAGGAGATTGTACGCCCTAATTACCGTCGAAAGGGTAATCTTAAATGTTGGCAGATGATGCCATTTACACACGTTTCCACGGGTTTTGTTGATCCCTTCCGTATGGGGAATCGTAAATTATTTTGAATGAGACATAAGAAACGTTATTAACTCGAAAAACTCTTTTCCTTGATCCGGGATGTGAGTGCTCAAGAAAAGATCTGAGTTTTATAACTTCGATTCTCTTTTGGAAAAACTTTTCTGATTATTTTCTATCTTTGAGATTAAGGAAAAAAAAATTGCAATCTAATTCCGATCATATAAAGAATTTTCTCTGAGCGTAATAAAAGCTCTATCATATAATTTTTTTTTCCAAAATACTTGATTTAATGCTCAAGGCTTTTTTCCCCCATTTTTCATCCCCCTTGGCAAACGTACTCATTACTTTTGTTCCAACTGCAGTTGCAAACTGATTTCACTCTTGGGGCATGCTCAAACAAAGGCCGAATAAAGCTAATATTTTCTAAATTTAAATACTTTTTACTCAATATTACAATTTTATAATTGCTCAGACATGAATTTCTTTTGAAACATGTAGGTATTATAAAAAAAAAATGGAGGAAAACAAGCATAAACGAGAGTTTTTTTTATGTGCAGCTGTCAGAGCTGTCGGACTTTTTACATTTAAAAAAATGTAAGACTAATTAAATTTTTTGAGTTTCCCAGTAATACACTTAATGAATGATAATGAAGGGACCTTAAGGGTAAAAAAAATCTTCACCAACCTTTTTTATAATGAGCAACGTTTGAATGTTTGATTAAAAAGTCTTTAATCAAAAGATGGGATTCACGACAGAAGCAACTTGAATTTCTCCCAATATAAGTTGACAAAATAAATTATGATATTTAAATTTTTTTTCTTTTTATAAAAAAAGTTAGGCGATTTTTTAAAAGATCCAATTTCTTTAAAAACTTTTTTACACGTGTACAGTCAGTTTGAAGATGCTAATGTTTTTTATCCCACTCCAAACAAAATGTCCAAAATAAATAAAAAATTGTTTTTTAAAAAATTGAGGAAGCACAAAATTTAATTTTAATAAATTTTAGAAATGTTTGTATTTTAATTACGAATGTCAAAATGAAATTAGAAGTAGACTGTTCTTAAACTTAATTATCATTTTTTACCGGCTATAATTTCTTGTTTAAAGCTTCAAAGAGCACACTTTGTTTGACGTCATTTTATTGTAACTATTGATTCTCCGATGGAATATGACAAAAAAAGAAGTTGACAAAACCAGAGTTTATTATATGCAAAGGACAAGCTTGCTCATGTCCTAAACAAATATTCTGGGAAATTCATATTCGTATTTTATTTTACAACCCCATTTTTCTCAAGTTTTTTTTTTTCTATCTACGTTATTCGATCGGAGCCGACAAAAGGAAAACGGAGACAAAGGCTGGACATTAAAAGGATGGTTTGTTTTTGGCATGACACCCGAGTGATGTGTGGCCTTAATCGTAATTTATTGTACTTTTTGTTTGTCGAAAAAGTACCTTTAGTTCGTAGCTTCACTTGGATTATTATTATTATTTTGATTATTATATAAATTATCAAATTGATGTGGAGAGAAGTTAGCTAATAATGTCGTCAGGAATTAAAAAAAGATTTATTAGTTTATCTCAAGATCCAACTTCTAATATAACGCCACATTTATACTAAAGTTTATTTTATCGCTAAAATGGTCGAAAATAGTTTCCGCTGTGGAATATTCTATTCGGGAGAAGCGCAGCAATATCGCTAAAAGGTTCGAATAAGTATTGACAAGGTATAAACAGAAAGATCCTGAGGTATAAGTTCTTTTGACTCGCTGTTCGATATACAAACGTTCGTATCCCATTTAATTAACCTATTCATTTGAAAGTCATCATTAAAACATGAATATGAAGCACTAAATTATTAAAAATCGTCGGATCATTGAAAATTAATACATTTTTAGTACAAAATGATACGTTTTGGGAAAAATTTAAAAAGGAAAATGGGACTCCTGATCGTTTTTTGCTAGAATTTCGGGCACCTGGAACACAGTTCGGCTCTCCTTTAGACGAAAATTGATTCGTGATTGTTTTTTATTTTTCAGCCGCATGGTGATTTTGATTATGAGGTCGCTGGGCCGGGCCAGTTTTTTTTCGAGCACTTTGCAAAATTGTAATCAGATTTTGTTATTAAAATTTACCTATTGACGATTCAATTATTTTATTTTTGGAAATTATTTGATAAAGTAGTTAATTATGCTAAATTATCGTGTAGAGGATACGTGTCGGCAACTTTAATGCAGTTTAACTCCATCGTTGTGAACTTGCCTGGAAAACGAGAATGGGTTTTATGAATTAAACCGAACACGTTTGACATATTCAGCAAATGGTATAACTTTTTTTTTTCCTTTTTCTTTACAGGCGGAAAATCGTAGACGAAATAAAAGAAAAGGCTTCGTTAAAACGTCTAGTTCTTACGGAATTTATTCCAAGGATTTAATACTTAAGTCTGGCTATTACACAAATTGTGCCACTCTCATAAAGGTATTGTGCCGTTACAGCTTCAGAGTTTGAGGTTTTCCACATCAATTTTTTTATTATGTCCTTCCTTGTTTTAGTGATAAATACTTTTTTATAACTTTTTCCCCCTTTTGGGACGAACCCACGTTACTTTTTTTCCGTATACGTCCCGTTCATTTATATCTAAAGATTTTTTTACTCTGCTTTCAGGTCCGACTTAAATATTCAGGAACCTACCCTTGCAAGAAGTCCCACAAGGGACGGTAAATAATGCAGCCCTCTTCATTACGGCAAAGGAACTGGTCCAATTTATTAGGTCTAACATGATGGAAAAAAAAAACATTATTCATTATTATTTAATTAAAATAATTTCTATTTAAAAATCATTTTTACAGATCCTTTTACGCAGATTATTTGGTTTTCTTACTTTTGCGCACTGCTTTTCTCTGGGCTTTCTCGCAGGGTTCACGCGGTACCTATATTTAAAAATTCCCGTTTTTCGGAGATAATTGTTGGGGAGGGGTCATGCCACTTTTGATGATTAGACGGGTGGGAAAAAAAACGTTACGAGCCATTATAAAAACTTGAAACAGTGCCATTTCAAGTTTTTAACCTAAATGTGCCCTTTTCCCGAGAAATCCCATTCAGTTTCAAAGCAGAGCTTGAATAAGAGGCGAGAAAGGGATTAAATTTTAAAGGTTGAAAGCCCGTAACAAACTCTTCTTTTTCATTTTTAAAAATTTATTTTAAAAAAAAAATAAATTATTTAATTGATAAATTAGAGTTCTTCTTTTAATGGAGGTTAAGTAAATAGTTTCTTGCTAATCGTAAGGTAAAGTTAATGCTTCTTGAACTAGAACAAACAAGAAAGAGAAGGGAGTTTCAATACAACTTCCCTAAAAGAGCCTCTCCACCTTTTAATAAACATGGAAATAATTAATAATGAACTTTTAATTTTACCACATCAACCAAATGTTTACTTAGTCTCTATGCAAAGAAAACGTGAATAATTATTTCCCTAAAAAACTACTCGTCAAAATTTTGACATTTAATCCGGATATTTAATTTCTTTTTAATAAATAACTTTGTTTATGACTTTTGAAAAATTGGCTTAATCTTGGAAGAATCAGAAGTTTTTAAAATGTTTTTTTTTACTACTTGTTTAAAGTGGTTGAATCATCAAGGCTGCTCTTTGTAACAAACGAGGTTCAATCTAAAGGAGATCGGTTACTTAAGGGACATCAACTCTCTTGTGAGCAGACATAAAGAAAGTCATGAGGTAAAAAATAATAAGGGACAAAAATTTAAATTAGCTTTCACTCACCCCGAGCACGTGGTTTGGTCAAAAGTTTGTGTACTATGTTGTCATATGCTTGTTCTTCAGCTACGCCGGAGTCTTTCACAAGCTTTTCTTTGATGGCGATGCAGATTCCATATTTGCTAAAAGTACTTCTAGTTCTTCGAAAGCCTGAAAAAAAATGTTCACAGTGGAAAATCATTGGCATCTTTTTTTCTCAATTTTCCACGTCAGAGTAGGCTACATGGTCGAATTTTCGAGGAATTTAGGCCCGTGAGTCCTGAGGAAGGAAAAAACGTAGGGGGGAGGAGGAGGTGGAAAGGAATCCAATTTCGCATCACTTTGTTCAACATCAACTGGGCAAGCCGCAGGTGGGCGGCCAAAATAAAATAATATTAGAAGATTTTTTAAGGAAGAAAGCCTCGGGGAAGAAATAAAATAAAATGAAAGCGTAAATAATGTGGGCATTTTTTCTTAAGAAAGGATAGAGAACCAATGATTCTTAAGATTGAAAATGTCTAATTTTGAAAGGACTATTTACCTTTATTCCGTAGTTTGATTCTTCGTAATTATAGAAACGTAGCTCCATCCGAGTCTTCTGACGATTTCCACCATGGCTTTTACTTGATGATGATCCGAAGGAATGGTCCTCGTAAAATATTCAAAGCGTTGTTTGTTGCTTAGTTCGGGGCTTGTTGAAAAAAAGGAAACCTGAAACGTAATTAAATTTTCCTTTATTCCCCGTACAACTATGTAAAGGATCGTCTAATTTCCCTTTTTTATCCTCTAATAAAATGCTAAACAAAGGCGGCTGGGGGGATAAAAAAAAGAGAGAAATAAAAGAGAAGGTAGTGAAATGTACCTTGGTAGTTTTTATTAGGGGCCCTTGTGGCTTGTTCCTTTCATATTGGCTCCCGCTTGCGGAGGTGGCACCTTAATAAAGGAGCCCCTGAGGAAACTCTGATTTTTTCTCCAAACAACATCCCGACATTTTCAAACTACAGAAAGCCCCACAAAAAAGTAAAGAAAAAAAACCATAGATGATGAAAAACTTTTTTTATCTCTCTAATAAGGACTGCTCCACATTGTTATCATAAAATACTTATTTTAATATTCCAAAGTGAGATTAAAGAAGCCAATTTCCTCTAGAGAACTTCTAAAAAGAAAAGGTGCGGGTATAAAGACTGAAGATAGGATTACTCCCAACTAAGCCCTTTGGATTTCCCATGTTACCGCTAAGCCTTTAACTTCACTTTCACTTTGAAACAAAAGTCAAGGAGAAAAACGTGTACTTATCTATAATATTATTCATTCGATATCCGTGAAAAATTACGCTTCTACCTAGCAACTCGGAGGTATAGGGTTCAAATTCTCTAGCTGCTTGAAATCGAGAATTCTTTCTATAACGTTACAATCAATAGTCACTTCTTTGTGGCAGTAAGGCGAAATCCCCTACCTTGGCCCAGTGACAAATAACATTAACGAAAGAACGAAAAACAACCGTGGAAGTTAACTTTGGGTCTTGACCATAATTGCTTTTCAAGTGCGTAAAAAATTAATCCTTATAAATCTCCAGTTCATAGAGCTTTATTAGATTTTCCAGATTCCATAACCCTCTTGTACTTACTTGACCTTAATTCTATTTTTCTTCATATCGCTTGAACGATTTTTCTAAGCTCAAGAGGAACATTTAGCGAATTCCTGGGGCAAAAACGCTATTGAGCCGGTCTATGATTGTTGTCAGGGAAAATGCTGGATTTGGGGCAAAATTTTATAATTGTATTTCCTCTGATGTAGGTTAACTCGAAATGGATGAATCTTTAAAGTACGATGTGTAGCACTGAAGAGGATGCATCTCTAAACACGTGAAAATCAGTAAAGAGGGAGTTACGCGATCTAATAACGAGGAAAACGCACCAAAATCAAGTTTGAAGGTTTCTCGGCCAGGTTACCACCAAAAACACTTGAAAATCCAGTTTTGACCAAAACCCCCAAATATTCCGAAAAAATATGTCTAACAAAAGCGCCATTGTGAGGAATGGCAAACAACTTTGAGGAATTCGCTGCTTTTCTAGGATACCTGATTTTAAAAAATTTTACTTTATATTTTTTAATGCAAATGATGATTGACCATAATTTATATCGCATTATACAAAATGGTTTTTTAACAATGGAGTTTAAGGCACACCTGTTCAAAGCGCTTCTACTATCTACCCTTAATGTGACTTTCTATACTTTGGACCCGAAAATAGTCAAATTTCCTAATAAGTTTATAACGAAAAACGAAATATGTTTACAGCAATCTTTGGGTTTTTAGGGTTACCTCAAGAGAAAATTGTCCACATTTTTACAGTTGGACGTGACAAAAATCGGAATATCTGTATTGTAATCCTACATCCAGGATGGCTTTAAAATTTTATATTCATATCATAAATGCATGAGAACAAATTTCAATCAAGATTTTGATTATTTTTTCAGTAGGGAGAAAAATATTTTATATTGAAGGAAAATCGTAAAAAAAAAGTTGGAAAGACGAAAAGGTTGTAAAAAGGGTCGAAATATAAGTTAAAAACGTGTTTTTATGTTTTTGAAATGGGATTTGCATAGACCACTTGTACTTCTTTTATGTATCATTCACAGGTCCTGAGTGGCCCGATCCAATCATACAGGAGCAACGCAGAGACAATGTTGGGGGAGTGATAGTGAGGGACTCTGGCAGTCCTCTTTTCACACCGTTGGGGCATAAACGAGTGCCACTCGATTGCTTTTTATTCCCCACTCATCCTCAAAAGCGTCCCAGAACGTTAAGAGTTTTATGACATAACCTATCTTTGTAACATTTTTTTTTTTTTCAAAAAGTTTTCCCAATGGCTTATTATTTTCAAAAATTTGATCTGCTGGTTCATAATTTCAAAAAAATTCTAAATTGTCTAAATTTTAGGATTTTTTAAAAATCTAAAGCTAATTTTAGTTTAATCCGTATTTAAAAAGGGTAATCTATGGGCTTTAACGTGGGTTAAGGTCTTTAGTGTAAATCGATCAGTTTCGAGTAAAAAAAAAAAAGACTTTGTTTGCTGGTATTGAATTTAAAAAGCTTTAGTTTGATTCAATATCTTCTCTCTATTGTCGGACCAGCTTGAAACACCGTTGGAATTATTATTATCTAAAGAGGTTTAAAGAGGTTTTAAATTACATTTATTCGGTTATTCTCTCAACAAACGTAGCAAAACATCAAGTCAATACCATGGTGTTTCCTTAATTTACCCTCTAAAATAACTTAATCTTCTTAAATGAATTTTGAAGAAAAAGTTGATTTAAAGAAAAATGGGGTCTTATAAGGAAAAAAAATCATATATCAAAAATATTCAAGGAAAACTGTAAAAAGTGACATACTTTTCAAGATAGACGAGGGGAGAATTTTTTTAAAGCTTACCCTAAAGAAAAAATCTCAGAAAAAAGCTACACTTTCCTACAGTCTTATCTCAAATGCAAATCGTAGTTTCGTTTAAAAAAATTTCTTCATCCGTTAATTTTATTATAAGGAGGCTGATTCAGAACTCTTTCATTAAGATTTTCTATCGTTGTCGCTGTATTTAGACAGATGGTCTACGCCAATTAAACTGTTACCAAAGTGAGGAGCTTGTTCTGAATATCAATGATATTTAAATAGGTCCGGGATCTTGTATTGAATTAAATTCTTAATTTGCATCCATTTGTTGTAAACAAAAGGATTGAAATCATTTTAAAAACCTGATTAATCGTCCGAGTTCAAAGAAACGGGAAATATTAAAGGGCCTAAGGTAAACTAAATTTAAGGAAGTTTAGTCACAGACTAGGATTAAAAGCTCGCCCTGAGGCTAAAATATTTCCTCTGTGCGGACGTTAAACGGATGTTACATAGCCTGTATATCATCCGTTAAATTTCACTTGATTTATCCCTGGCCAAGATTTTCACAATTAATTTTTTCTTGTTCGGGTTTATTATACAAAATTATCGTTTGAGAACTTAATTATTTTGATGTAAACTACAGTTTAAGCCTGAAGTTAAACTGTGACGATATTTACCAGACCCTTTTGTTTAGAGACCTTATTCCAAGTTTGTTTGAGTATGTTTGTTTGGGTTTCGAAAGGAGTAAAGTATGAAGTATTCATGCGAAATCAACGGAGAACGCAAAACGGTCGTTTGGGAATTAAGGGCGGTGTAAACGGTTAATACGGAAGTAGAATTGTAAACGCGATCACGTCTATATATATATCTGACTCTGCAGTTTCTCCTAAGTCATTTCCGTCACGTTTTCACACTTTTTATTTATGTAATTTCACCGTACGGTTTCCCGTTGGCAGAGCCTGGAGCTCCTAACAAAGAAAACAATGCATCATCGGAAGGTGAATTGGGGCGAGACTGCGACAAACGGGGGAGTAGAGGAAGAAAATAAAGTGGGTCAATTTTTTTTTCATCCCTCCTCGGATTCGTTTAACGGAAAAATTCAAAGTTCCGTTTTAAATTAATGAGATGGAAACGTGTTTCAGCTATGAAATCGGATTTTTCCACCGTTTACCATCCGTTTTGAAGCCTTTTACCAGCTCGGAAATCCATGACTGAAAGATAATAGGATTTACGAAAAAGATACATTATATGTCCCTCCTGCTCAATAAAGAAAAGGGTGGCTAAAAATTATAAACCTAAAAACAGCTTTTAAAATCCAATTTTTAAGTCAAAAATAGTTTTTTCAAAATAAAAATATTAAAAATATTGTGGATAATTATTTTAAAAAATTCAACAATCCAGGCCTAAAATACAGCATCGTTAAAAATTTGAATTTCTGGTCTGAACCACCGTAATTTTGATTGAAAATAATGGTTTCCTAATTTCAAAACATCACTGTTCGGCTAGTTTTGTTGACAAACTTTGTTAATGTTATCAATGGAAATTTTAGTCGATTGTTTATGGGGAGTTGGTCTAACAAAAAGGGTGATTTTCAAAAATGAGGTCAATTGAAAAAATTTCAGGTAGATTGAATGAGACTAGCCCTGTCAAACTGACAAAGAAAAAGAATAAGAACCCGGTAAGCTTCGGCCCCATTTCAGTCGGTTTTGCCTGGCGGGTAGAAAGTTTTCTAGTCTATCCAAGTTTCTGTATTAAAAAGGGAGAAGAAATTTTTTTTTGTTACCTATTAAGTTTGGCCCTGTTTATTTTAACTGGGCAGTTGTTTGTTAACTATTAAGGCAGTTCGTGCAATAACATAGCAAAGCGTAGATCTATACTCCCAGTTTATTTGCAAATTAAACCCTTCAACGGTTCTCCGCCGGGGAATCTCGCTCCAGGTGTAAATCAACCAGAAGTATGACTTAGTGGCTCAACGGGCAAATAATTTGTCTAGCCATAGATTTTCTTATAAACATTTAAGAATAATATGAAAATATTTTTCCTTCTCTACTTTTTCAAATAAAGGAAACCACTTGGAATTTTTTTTAGAATGGGGAAAATCCATCGGGACAAATACAAAGCTCTCCATTATTGGTTGAATGTATAATAAAAGGGTATGATCACTCAAGTCAGCCTAAACCTTTCCTAAAAGTGGATTACGGGAAAGGAGAGCTAATCTAAATACGCCTTTTTTCTGCCTCTCGAAAGGTTGTTTATATTTTAATAAATTAACTAATTTTTTTTGGCCTACGAATTGGATTTTTGAAGTTTCTAAAAGAGTTTTAATTGATTAAAATTAATCATGGATTTGCTCTCTTGTGTTCTAAAAGTCTACGAAGCTGAACTTCTAAATGAAATTCTTCTTGTAGAGAGGTCTTTCCTCGGTTCATTAATTACTATCCGGCGGTGCCTTCTAGATATCGAAGAGTACTAAAACTATGGTAGAATCTTTCTCTGGTAAAATCGCCAGAAGAAATATATAAAAATAAAACAAACATCAATCTTCTAATTGGTTATAAACTTTATGAATTTATAGTTTATTTTGTGAAATTGGAGTTGTAGCGATTTTAACTTTCTCAAAAGAAAGTTATTTTCATACCCTTGACAGATCATTTTAAGAAATGGGTCTTCCAGTTCCCATTTTTTTCCTTTATAAGAATTTTTAAAACTAAATTGCAACCCATTGTTTCTCATGTAAACCGGAAAAAAAGAGAGGGATGAAAAAAATTCCACTACAAAGAGTTCATATAGAATATTTTTTACCTCAAAAGTCCTTCAATATTTTTTTGTTTTTTTGTGGAGAATGAAACTTTTCAAAATAGTGAGGCCATTGATCGGTCACTGATCCGGAAATAAAGTTGCTTTTTTCCTCCCTTCGTTAAGGGAGTTAACGAAGTTTAAAAATCCTTATTAATTGAGATTTGAGACGATAAGTGCCTTTTCAATAGGACTAATCAAAAAAGCTGTCCTTCTTTCATGTAGGTACACAAAGCTGAAAGTACCTTCAGCCCTTAAAGAGCCCCTTTACGTACAAGGACGCCCCTTTGAGCTTTCATATTATAGAATATTAACGTTCACTACAAACGGTAAATAGAGGGATTTTCATAAAATTTATTAAATGATGTCCACAATAGGTAAATTAAGAAAATGCTATCAAAAATCTTATTCGTTAAGTATTATTTTTTTTTTCAACTTTTTTTTCTCTTTATGAGGAAAAAGGTTCGGAAAAGCCAGAGATTTTTTTCCCCGAGATCGGCACTATTTTTGCAGTTCACCGATAACGAAACTTAGTAAAGAGGCAGAGAGCTAAATAAAGAGCCAACATTATTTTATAAAAATATGACAAAGCATAAATTGAATTTCGACGTTGTCTTCGTATATTCCCACGACAGCGGAACCGCTCTTTGTGGGACCGAGGAGAAACTTGTATGAGGGTAACATGAGAATTCACTTGCGTATACAACAGGCCAAAGATGAATATAGCATTTGACTGGCAGAAATTTTTATATTCATAAATCTCAGTCTTTTATGTGTATCCTAACGTGGTGAGAAATCATTTTATAAAAGAAAAATGACGAATAAAAAACCCAAAATGAGTTTTACAAATAACAAAATTAAGGGTCAGTTATTTTTGTATAATTCAGCATTAAATAAAAATGAAATTTAAATTATTCACTTAAAAACATGAAAAAGGGGGGAAATTAAGGTGTTTTTTTCTGCCTGAAGTCTCTTAATGGAGTGTCGAAATGGTGTATTAATTAAGGGAAATAATTAAAAAAATTATTTTAACCTCAAAAACGATTTAAATTCGTTCAATTTAAGGGTGAAAATATAACATATTATAATTGATTGTTTATATAAATTCCTTTCTAAATTTAAGTGTCTAAATTTTGTAGCATAAAAATGTTGGATTTATTTACATTTTTATTGAACAACAAATTCGAGTTTATTTCTGTTGGGACCAATCATCGCATTATCGCCTATCCCGGCGGGTAACAAAAGGTCTCCCCGCCTCCTGATCATCCAGACCGCCCTGAAAGGTATAACAGGGGAAGGCGGTGAAGGAGGTTCTCTACTCGGGACAAAATTCAATCTACATCCAATCTAAGGGCCTAATGTAGGGTCAGAAGAGCCAGATTTACCAATTACCCGTCCCGGTGAGAGATACTAACCCGCTAGAAATGGAGTGGAGAGGGAGACAGAGAAAGGGAAGTGAAACCCCAGATATTCAGTCATCTAATGAAATCTGGATGGGAAGAATTGTCCTCAATCCGCCGGTATTTTATGCCCGATAGACTTCCAATATTCCTCAAATAATGTTAATCGCTTATTTCTCCATTAGACATCTTTAATCCTACCATTAAGCTTTTCTTAATCTTCCAATTAATTTCTTCGCCATTAAAAATGAAAAACGTATTATTATTTTTTGGTAATGACTAATGAAGTAATAAGTATTTGTCACTAAAGCCCAAAAAAGTTTTCTGCTCTTTGACCAGTTAGAGGAGGTTTGTAGGTTTATCTGTTAGGCAATTTTTTTTTCAGTTAGGGGACAAAAGTAAGGTAGGTATCTTCCGAAATTTTCTCCGTTATGTTTATTCTCTGTGTCTGGAGAATGTAAGTTGTTTAGAAGTTGAACAATAGGGTCGGACAGGGTTCTGAGGAAGGTAGGAGCGATCTTGTTAGGGATAAAGGGGCGGGCCGGCCAAAGGCTTCCTCGGCTGTCAGCTTGTTGTCTGAAGGGGAAGCATGTTCTTTGTAAGTGGTCTGAGAAGCGACCATTGTCTCCCCAATTGCTTCCAACTTTCCGTTTTGTACTAAGCGGACTGGAAGTGCGGGGGAGAAGAAGAGAGAAAAGGGACCCTACCAAGTCTATATATCTCCCTTCACGGTATTTTCTCTTGTTTCCTTCTAGGCAATCAAAATTATATTAGGTAGGTAGTAACTTAAAATAAAAACGGCAACCAAAAACAAAAATACCTCTTCCTTTCTCTGGAAATACCTTTTTCAAAAAAATATTTTTGCTTAGTTAAAATTTTTAAAAAATGACAGCTAAAATTAAACCAATCTCTGAGAAACGTTAATAAAAACGTTTAGGTAGGTGTTATTTCATTCCGTACCGGGGATTAAAATAAAATTTTAGCGAGGAGAATATTGAAACTTAACACGGTTATTAAAATGTTCAACATTGTTAATTAATTATTAGCACCTCCTCCGCAAACGTTGAAATCAATAAAAATCAATCAATCAACAAATCCATTTTTTTTTAAATATGAAATGTTTTTAAAAAAATTTACGATTTAAACTCTAGGGACATACTTTTTTTTTTAAGGAAACAGAATGTTAAAATAAATGGGAAACCTATTTGGACCGTGAAGAAGGAGAAACCGCCAGCGCAAAAACTTCTAACCTTATCCCGAAGACATAGTGTTAATCTTAGTGTCATGGCAATACAGCGAATTCCACTGGCTGGGCATATCCATTCCATATTTTTTTAAATTTATTTGAAAACACTTTATTATGAGTTTGGAGTCAAAAAAGATGTTTGAAAGGTAGAAAGTGTAAGTTTTCGTTGTGGGCATATCATTGATGGTGAAGTGAGGGCTACGTGAAAATTGAAACCATATTTCAGCCCTACGTGGGTGAATTATGTCCTCAGGCCTTTCGATTTCATTTCAATTTCCCCAAACACGTCGACTTCCAAACCTTAAACCGGTGTTATTAAATTGTTATTAATTATAGTCTTGTGGAATCTTTGCGAAGGTCGGATCGTTTCCGGGTGCCTATAAATCGTTTTTACGCCTTCCTAATGGAACTCGAACTGTTTTCCATTGGATAAAAATAAAGAGTAATTAACGGACTTGTTCCTCCAAGTTTAATTTACTTAACTACTCTAATTAAACCGTCTATTACTCCTCTCCCGATTCAAAAAAACTACTTAGCTTTTGACTACTAATTAATTTAGAAAAAAAAAACTTATATTATATTTTTGAGCCTTCAAAGAAATATGCCTACGGCAATAGGCGTGCGTAAGAGGTAATATTAAAACTTTTTTTTCCTAGGAAAATTAGAATTTGAAATATTTTATCCAATCACAATCTTTCTTTGCAATCCTTGCAACCTCTATATTAAGTTAGAAATATAAAAATTTCCGCCGAAAGTGCAGGAGAACACTTCACTGGGCTTTTTTTATTTCGAGCTCACGAGATAGTGAATATATATAGTTACATTTTTTTTTAATTTTATTAAGAAATACCTACCTACTGGAAGTAGATAATTTAATTATTGTTTTTGTTGTTAACTAACTTGTATCATTCTGAGTTTTGTTGTTGAGGTGATTTACGGATAAATCTGGGAAGCAGTTGTACAGGAAACAGTTGGATCTAGGAAACTGTTTTATTCATAAATCACCCACTAGATTTATCACCTCAACAAAAAGATATAAGCTACAAATAATTTAAAAAACAACAAATTTTAAGGTTTTTGAAAAATGTGAGCTCCTAAAAATAGTGTTTCTCTGTCCCTCAGGCAGAAGGAAAGCCACTTTGCAATGAAAGAAAAAAT
Source organism: Orius insidiosus (assembly GCA_014119065.1). Taxonomy (NCBI): domain Eukaryota; kingdom Metazoa; phylum Arthropoda; class Insecta; order Hemiptera; family Anthocoridae; genus Orius; species Orius insidiosus. The sequence goes on along the minus strand of JACGAQ010001149.1, from coordinate 5,093 downwards.
AATAGCTCATTTAGACCCTTTTATTTTTCTTGCCCTTTTTTTATGTTAAACTCGATGGCCCTCACGGGTGGAAGAAAATGTTGCGTGGTCACTTGAAATTGAAGAGGACTCCACAATTCGGTCTGATAATACGACTGCCGGTTCAATTTACTCTTTTCTCCCTTTTTATTGTCCCTAAAGGACTTTAGCTCATTTTTAAAACCCTCTCCCTCCTAAACGAAAATTATTATACCCTTAAGGCAGAAAGGTTTTAGTTTATAAGTAAAATTAAAGAAAATGAGAAAATATTGTCTGTTAGGATGGGCCTTAATTAACTAACTAATTGGATTTTCGATTTGGATTAATATTATGTTAAATCAACGTGTAATGTTTCTCATTAAGTAGTCTATATTCTATTACCTATGTCCCGAAATAACAAGATCCCAGTAATTCACATTCGACATAATAAACACAATAAAAGTTGATAAAATGTAAAATGACAGAAAATACCCGAGGCTCTCTGTATGGAGTCCAAAAGAAGCGAAAATCCTTCTAAATAATATAATTTTTTTTAAATACTTAGAAATGGAAGCAATTTCAATAACTAGCGGAAAGGTGCCACAGGTCTTTTTTTAATTCTTCACACGTTTTTTTCAACTTTATTTAGACAACCGGAAACAAAAGAGAGGGTGACAAATGGTTCTTGATAACAATATAGGACCTTTTACACCCTACATTCGAAATAGGTCAGGCGTACTTAAAGTATCTGTAGGTCCAAAATTAAACAAACCTTTTTTTTTTTCTTTTTTTCCCCCCACTGTCACTTTTTGTAATCCAAAAGGGGAAAAAGATTAATAACAATGTTTTTCTGCATTGAAAATTTTAAATAAAAATTCAAGAATTATTAATTTTTTAGAATACTACTTTATTTCTTCAAACACGTAATTTTTTTTGAAGTTTCTGTTTGAAGTGTTAGGAATAAAAAGGTTCACAAGGGAATTAGCCTTGAATACTTTAATTTATGACGAAAAGTGGATAATCGAGAATTGTGAGTCAAAAACGGAATTAATGATTCTAATTGCTCATACAAAAGAGGAATTTCGGATTATTTCGAATTCATACGGGCGCTATTAAAACTGGGCAAATGAGAGAAATCAGAACATTTGTCAAACGTGAAGGGAAGTTTTAGGGGTTAGACCATTGATTTTGCCTTTTCTATTAATTTAAAAGGGTCTGATCTTCCACATTATTCTTCTCTAAATTGACTTTGGGGGCGAATAAGTGAATAAAAGAGATTCTGGATCTATTCCAAGTTGTTAGCCGCAGTAGCTAAGACAATGAATCACTATTAACCTTCGGAAAGGTTTGTCTTAATGAAACATTAAACGTGTTTTTTTTTTTGTCGAAAACTAATATTTTAGATTTAAAAAAATAATGTTTTAGGTTCTTTTTCATGAAGACAAAAAAAAACCTACATAACCCAAAATTTACATGCGTCGGTACACAATTTTCACGGTCCAATGCGATAAAACGCAAACGATTATTATAATTTGCATATAGACCACCAGTTTTTTTAGTAAAGAAACCAAATTAATCCTCCTTAAATTTCATAGGCTCTAAATTTTATGCAGATTATGTTTATTTTTCCCCTTTGAACAGAGTGATATCGTTTTATTGCATATTTTTATAAACACGACATTTTTCAACACGCAATTCGTATTTTATTATAAAAAAATTGACTAATTACTTTAATATTAGTAACGAGGATAGGGCACGGTATTGTTTTTATTAGTTTATAATTGTACCTGCCCCCAATTTTACGATTGATTAATCTCCGGTTTAATTTTGACTGATGAAACAAGAGTAGAGAGGCAAAAATCAATAAAAATAACAAACTTTATGATAAAAAAATGAATTTTTTAAAAAACAAAATACCGAAATCTATTCGAAAGCGATAATCTCTTCAAAAAATAACTTGTACTCTCAAAACCTTTCTAAACATCAGAAAAAATTAGGATCAATTTTCCAGGGATGCCTTGTTTTCAAAGCTCCGGAGCTTCGAGAATGAATGTACTATTAGTCCACGAATTAAGGAAAAACTGTCAACAAATAGTATTATTTTTAAGATAAAAGGTAGAAACAGCGGTAAAAAAGGGAATTTTTATATGGCTTTGAAAAGCGGGATAAATGTTTCAAAGAAGGTTTTACAAATCGTAAACCGAGCGAATAATATATCGCGTGAGCTTCCGTCATGGTTCACCTGTGACAAAATTAGAGACAGTGAGATATTAGAGCTTCGCCGGGTCCGGCTCATTCGTCAGCCGGAAAACAAAGGAAACAAAGGGGAATTTATACGTTCAAATAACCATAACGAAAAATCAAGCATTAATCAACTGAAATTAGGCTTATAATCTCTCGAAATCAATAATGTTTAATGAATGGGGTTGAGCGCATCTGGTACTTTGTAGGAAAATAATTTGATTTAAATATTTATCGAATTTTTAAAAAGGTTTTTTTTTTCTCCCTGAGATTTCTCTTTTTACAAATTTTTGGAAGTAAAGGCGGTAATAACTAGAAGGTATATTATTCCATCCGGTTTTTTTCCCTTCTTGGTCTTTATACATTTTTCATAAAGCTTTTCCTCTTTTAGATGATAACGTGTCGTAATAATTTTTTTTTTAACCCCCCTTCGGAGGTTTCTTATTAAGGTTTAAAATATGGAAAAATCACCTGAGGGATCTTGAAAAGGCGGAGTAATTCGCGACTTGGATGGACGTGACGCTCGAAGCTGCTCCGACGACCCCGGAAATTACTTTTCGCACTTGGGTTTTGTTACAGTGATACTCTCCATCATCGATGTTGCTGATTGAACCTAAAAAAAAATTTAAATTAATGTTTCTAATACCAAAAAAAAACTTTTAAAAAACTGCCCAACCACAAAAAAGAAAAAATTGAAAATTCAAAGGCAGGCTGAGAAAGAAATGTTATAATTGGCATCCTTTTTCTATTGTTCGCTCGTCTTCCTTCCCCGAAGGAAGTAACCTCAAAGCCACTCTGAGATCTCCCGGGCGTATTAAACATCAGAAAGGCGTTGAGGAGAAAATCTGCCGTTTGAACGGAACTAAAACTCGACCACAGAATTTCAACTCAGCCTTTGAATACCACAAAACCCATTCCTACACGAACAATGCCCAGACCTCGAATCATATATTAATAGCATTGATGTGAAATTTAATTAAACTATAAAAAAAAGAAGAGTCATAATCTCAAGGTTCTAAATCCACGTTAATATTGAAATACCTGGAGGTTGGAATCCTATAATTTTATTTCGCTTCTCCTATTCCGCAGTATTTCCCCTTAAAAAAGTCATGAAAATTTTACACATAGTTATTATTTTTTTACACAGAGGTTAATAATTAAAAAAATATGTTATTTCAGGATTTAAAATTTAAAATAAAAAACAACGACAAAAAGGACATACACTGGAGGTTTTATCTGTTAGGGCTTAATTAAATATTCGCCCGCATTTCAGGTAAAGCAATTTCATCCTTGACGTACTTATTAATTCTGAAGTTTTTGAAAGAAAAAAAAAGATAGAAAAAGAAACTTGAAATATTTTACTAATTAAAAATCCTGTTATAAAAGTTATTTTCAAAAAAATTTCCGATTATATATTAAATGAAAATCTTTTAAAGTTTCTAAAATTAGAAAATAATTTCGAAATCGGCTTAATTCGTCTTAATGAAGGGGAGGAAACTGAGTTCGATTGCGGGGAAAATTCCATGAGCTAAGGCCCCAGATTCTTGAGAGAAGTGGCGGAAACTATGGCTTTATTAGATACAATCAAATTAGTTACCCGATATCTCAACACTCTAGATAATAGCTTGACAACAGCACCCGTCGCCCGGAGGAGCTCCGTTTATTCCCAAAATATTACGGCTTTAATTAATCTTCTGTTGTAACAAAATTATTGTAATTGAAAACTGCGTTTCATCGATAATTCATAAAAATTTTGGATGTTAATTCTTCAGTTGGTACACGTCACGTCTTTCCATAAAGTTTAAATCCTTTAGTAAACTTCATGGGTATTCAATCAGCTCCGGACGGTCATAATTCTACGAAGTCTGCTTAAAGATGTTCAAGGATCATAAAGTTCGGGAACAATCGGATTTCCCCGCCTTCCTTTACTTGTAAAACTTTTGAAAAGTTAAGCAAAAATATTAAAAGCCTCCGGTCCCTTTGATCTGGAGGTAAAAATTACACTTTACTTTCTAATGATTCTGAAGGAAGGTGAAAACTTCCCGGAGGTTAATATTTGATCAAAATTTGATAACGGTGAAGACGTTAATCCGACAGCAGAATGAAATTTAATTGAGCCCGAAATCCCATGTACAGGCTTTTCGAAATACAATGGCAAAATCTAATTAAAATCATCTGAATTTCCTTTCAACAATAGTCCAAAATAAAGTGATTAGAATAATGAAACAGAGTCGCTTTCCTTCCTCTTTCAGTAGGATATTACCTCATGTAGCAAATTTTAAGATTTTAAAATATTAATTTAAAATTTTTAGATTTCTTCTGACATAAACTTTGCAAATATGCAGGCTTGGAACATTTTTAAGTCTAATCTGTCAGTCCGACAAGGAAAATGGGTTTTTCCTCGTCCTCCCGATAAGAGTTGTCAGTACGCTAACTTTATCTAGTGGATCCCAGAAAAGGGTTTTTCGTCTAATATATTTGTTTAGAACCAATAAAAAACAACGAAACAAAAGAGATTCCAACCCAGGATACCGTATGAGGCCTCAGTACCACGGACTGGCACAAAAAATTTATTGTTTTATTAAACCGATAAAAATTCAAGCGATTCAGGGAGGGGTGACGAATATAAGAAAAGTGGAAAAAGGTCTGTTTAATATTCCCTCGGTCCGTCTCCACTCGCATTTTTCACCAGGAATCCAACCCATTGGTTATCTGTCAGAAGACTAATCGTAAAAAGACAAATAGACGGTTTTCCTGACTACATTTTTTCAAATAATAAACCCATTTTTGGAACTAATTTTTAAAAAAAGTACAGCAAATTATCTAAAAGTATTACATAAAATAAGTTTAAAAAA